>KZ808172.1:73894-93337 GCA_000696205.2 Oncopeltus fasciatus | reverse complement strand
TTTTTTTTTTTTTTTTTTTTTTTTTTTTTTTTTTTTTTTTTTTTTTAAATAGTCGTATATTATTCCCATTTAAAATCGTGTAAAAGAAAACCACCAAATAGTCACAGTGGTATTTTCATCATTTACTTTTTCTAACTTTAACACTATAGTGCTACGAGGTTTGGAGTCTTAGTACTTCTATAGTACCTCAAAAGTAAATTTATCTAAAGCCATTTCTATATTTCATTTGGATTCGATCAAAAATAAATTCTACAAAACTCATCCCTTTGTTCTTTCATTTTAGGTTATCAGAAGACAACGAGAGTCCTCCATACAGACAGGATTAAAGTAGGTAGGGGGTTACTTGACAGTGGGTGTCTCCCAGTATCTCTCATCCATGGCGAACATTTTACTTGAAGGAGAGTTTGTTGACCGTAGATATTATTCTAAGATGATTTTAGTTGGGGTTCGGTCGAGGTAGATCCAAAAAAAAAAAAATTAAAAAATGTATTTTTATTTTCTTTAAAGGATTTTCTGCCAACGTTTCGGCTTACATTGTAAGCCATCTTCAGGGATATCATGAAGATGAGAGTGGACGTCCTATCCCTAAGTTCACATTTCCATGACTAAAATGTGAACTTCAGTCATGGAAATGTGAACTTAGGGACAGGACGTCCTCTCTCATCTTCATGATAGCCCTGAAGATGGCTTACAATGTAAGCCGAAACGTTGGCAGATAATCCTTCATTAAAAAAATACATTTTTTTAATTTGTGTTTTTTTTTTGGATCTACCTCGACCGAACCCCAACTAAAAATCATCTTAGAATTTTACTTGAAGGTTCCCAGCAGTTGGGATATCCTGTTGTAGTTTTTAACGCTGCCAAACAATCAGGATTCATGAGGAGCTACACGAAATTCAGCACGGCGAAAGCCTTTCTCAGACCTGCGAGAAACAGAACGAAATTGAATGTATCTTATTATTCCTTTGTCACAAAGGTGCTCGTTGGAGACATAAATAAAACTGCTTATGGCGTACAGTTCTACAGAAATGGGACATATTATAATATATTAGCTTCGAAAAAAGTAATTATCAGTGCAGGAAGCACTGCCTCTCCGCAGATCCTGATGCTTTTGGGAGTCGGCCCATCAGAACAGCTAAACTTGATCACACTGCGTCACTTCTTTGTTACTAAAACGAGAGAGATTTATGAGAGCGGAGATGCGATACTGAACTACTCCATGGAAGTAATTAGCCCTCTTGGATCGCCTTTGGCAACTGAGAACATGGGGTTTGTCAATTCGCAGTATGCCGACACTACTATTGACTACCCTGATGTTGACTAACTGATAACTGCCACCTCGGTTCTCAACCATTACAATGAGCCTCAGTTGTTCTACACAGCTGGAATATTCCTTCATCCATTGAATGTTGGAAATCTGACACTTAAGGGCTCTGACACATTTCAACGGCCTTTGATAAACCCCATTTTCTACAGTTTCCTTTCAGACTTCAAAAGACAGGCCGTTGCGACCCAGATCGCCTTCAATCACTCTCAAACTCCAGCACTCAGCGCACTTAACGCATCACTCTGGACGCCTCTCTATGAGCTCTGCGCCAATGAGAGGTCCCCCTCTGAATCCTTTTGGAACTGTTCTGTTATAAATTACTCTGGACCTGTGTATCAATCAGGAGGAACCTGTAGAATGGGCCCAGCAACCGATGAGACAGCAGTTGTTGATTCGAGGCTGAGAGTGTACAATATCTCTGGTTTGAGAGTGATTGATGCCATCCATCATGGCGAGCGTTCCCAATGGGAATACGGGACCAGCCGTTGTCATGATCGGTGAGAGAGAATCTGCTTTTATATGTGAGGATTGCAATGTTTCAAACCCTTCCCCTCCGGCGTAGTATCAACATGGAGTAATCAGTTGCAATCCCTCTTATCTAAATTCTGAAAAAATATGTATTTAAATTAAATAGTAGAAAATAAAAGCAGTAACTGAATCAATTTCAGTCATATACTCCACAAAAGAAAATAATTATACTCACATAGCTTTGATATTTCTGTTTGTTTTTTTCTAGGCTTTCTGAGGATATTGAAACACCAATATACAGAGCAGACACCGAATATCATGGCTCAGGAGGATATTTAACGGTTGGAATTTCACCTTACCTTACGCCCTTGGCAAATGCGTTTGTTGAAGCAGGAATTCAAATGGGATACCCTCACGTCGACTTTAACGCTGCTAATCAGACTGGATTCAGTATTCCTCAAGCGATATTGAGAAATGGGACTAAATTTAGTACTGCAAAAGCGTTTTTAAGACCAGCAAGGAATCGTCCAAATCTTATCGTTTCATATTTTTCAATGGTGACCAGGATCTTCATAGGGGAAACAAATAAGACAGCATATGGGGTACAGTTTGTTCGAAATGGTACGACCTATTCAATTTTAGCTTCAAAGGAAATTATTGTCTCAGCTGGAGCTGTAAATTCACCCCAACTACTTCTCCTTTCCGGCATAGGGCCTGTCGATCAATTAGAACAATGGAACATTCCAGTTTATTCAAATCTTCCAGTAGGACAGAACTTGCAAGACCACTTGGGAGTTCCCATGTTTTTTATGGTGAACCAAAGCGTCACCGAAGTACGTTCAGTCTACGAAAGCAGTGAATCAATCTTTAATTACGCCATGGAACTTAGCAGTCCATTGTCTGATCCTCTTGCAACGGAAACAATTGGCTTTCTTAACTCCCCTTACAATGTGGATTTGACATACCCAGACGTTGAGTTCCTCATGTGCTCCTCCTTGCCAAATCACATGAACGAGTTACAACTATTTTACATATTAGCTATTTATATTCATCCTGATAGCATTGGAAATATCACTCTGGCCAGCACGAATCCATTTCAAGCACCACTCGTAAATCCTGGATACTTCAGTGTAGCTGCGGATTTCTCAAAGAATATTGCAGCAATACAATTGGCCTACAACATCTCTTTGATGCCGGCCCTTCAGGCCTACAACAGCACCTTCTATTTACCGTATTATCCCAACTGCAATTGCCTCTCGTTTGGTTCTATGCCATTCTGGAACTGTCTCGTATCCAACTACTCAGTTACGCTTTTTCATGCGGCCGGATCTTGTAGAATGGGCCCAGCCGACGACACTACGTCTGTAGTCGACTCCAGACTGAGAGTCCACCATATATCTGCCTTGAGAGTAATTGACGCTTCCATCATGCCCAAACTCGTAAATGGGAACACCAATGCTGCCACAATAATGATCGGGGAAAGAGGATCTGCCTTAATCTACGAGGATTATAAAGTGGCTAATGCAACTCCGGCTCTGTGAAGATATAGGCAGTATATATTAAAACACACACGCCCAAATGATGAACACCTCATAATCTACAAAAAAGAAATTAAATTAAATCCACTTAACAATTTCAAAATTTTAAAACTATTAAATGAGCAATGGATGTTTTGTAAATTTAAAGGCTAAATAAATTACCAAGAAAAAAATTTGTAAAAAAACATAAAAAATAAAATGTACAGCTTTGAGCACTTGTTATATAGTGCATGTTCTCTTTAACTGTATGGGAAAAATTTGAAAATATACTGTCTTGAAAATTTGAAATATCTGTCTGTATAAATATAACTGTATCAATATTCCACAATTTTCTAGAAATTTATACATTATTGATGTGTACGATTGTTTTTACCGATTTACTTCTCTGACTTTGAAATTATTTCTTTATTTTCAAAATACTAAATTTCATATAATATATAATTACGTTTATTGCTGAAAAAATTAACTATATTTCAGGTAATTATATTTTCGAGAGGCAATTTCATTATAATTGCTGAAGTCCCTTGACTCATTCGCATAAAGAGATCTTTTTCTACCTTCTGGATGATCTATCAAGAGAGTTCTATCCACAGAATGTTACTATAACAGGTCATTGGTCACAAAAGAATAGTCATGCAGAATGTACAGATTTAACACAAACCTAATGCAGAGTTAATTCATTTTTTTAACTCAAAATAATCTAAAAATTGATAGATGTTTTAGTTTGAACAGTTCAAGACTAAGCAGAAGTCGTAAAGCCAAGATTAACATTATTAAGATTCACATGTTAGTAGAAGTCTTTAAAAAAAAACAAAAAAAACCTCCAAATGAAAAGATAACTTTAAACATTCTATTTCATAAATATTTAATTTGGTCGTGGTATTCCCTAATATTCTATTCCCTCTCATTAATTGTTTGTTATTCTATTTCATAGTAATTGCTACTCTTAGTATCATGTTACTTTTCCAAATTAAAGCTTATGTATCAATAAATTTTTTAAGTTACATTTATAAATTTATGTAAGAAACGAGTAAGATTCCCAGTAAAAAATAACTGAGAAACTGTAAAAAGAAGGATGATAAGAAATTATATTAAAACTAAATACTCCATTTGATACTAAGTAATTAATTAGTCTTCCCATAAAAATTAAATTAATTTTTTTTCTTTACTTTTTATGTTAAAATGATTAAAATTTCGTTATATAATTCATCATTGAATATGCTCAGTTGAAAATATCATTTTTAAATTTAAAACTATACGAAAAGGACGAAAACTGTTTTTTCTTGAGAATACTCCATTTGACGAGGTTAGTAGAGGATAGATGTTTAACAAAATGCACTCATTGAGGTTATCCAATGTGATAATTGATGTAGTTCAAGGTCTGTATTATGGAACTAAATAATAACTTTGAAAAATGTAAAGCTATTAACTGAACAATTTGAAATAACTCAGGAAAATGGGGTGCTAACATTACTTATATCATATATTTCTGATATGAAAGATAAAATAAGAGGAGGGATAAAAGTAGGAAAATCAAAAATTAATATAGCTTGTTATTCGTAGGGTATATCGTTTAGATAAGAGGTATTCCCAACACATTGCACAAAATTATTTAAACTTTGATATACATACATATATGTATATAGCTTGCTAAGGATAGGACTCGAAAGTCAACTAGAAAAATTGTTTTATTCAAACCGAGTGGGGGAAAAATAAGTAAAAAAGAAAGATGAAATTTTCAAAATAAATAAATAGAAATAGTACAGGATTGCATGTACACACAGAAATAGAAATGGTACAGGATTGTATTGTATTTAGAAATAATTATAAGTTTCAAATTAAAATAAATTTTATATATATTCAGGCCGAAACGTTGGCTAAAATAAGAACTTATTTGGTAACAAATTAGTTTTTATTTTGTTGACTTATATGTATCGAGATAGGATTGGTCGGGGATTATTCAAACTTAGAACACTTAGAACACCTCAACAAAGGAGATCACAACCAATCCCTACCTCAAGCTAAACCTGGAATAAGGGACTCTGACCCTTATAACTCCCACGTGCGACAGACCTTATCGCCGACAAAAGTGACCGTTACNAGCAGTTTTCGGGGATCTCTCGCCCTTCGTCAGTGAGAAGTGAAGAGATACTAGGTATCTCTAGATACTACAGAAGTGAAGAGATACTTAGGATCTCTCGCCCTTCGTCAGTGAGAAGTGAAGAGATACTAGGTATCTCTAGATACATTGGTACATATCTGACTTTATGTGCGCTTTTGATTAAAATGTACAAAACATAAACGTTAGAAAATCACATTTTTCACCCGTCATATTTTATAAACTTTTTTTTAACTCGGAAATAAATCTGATTGTAGGCTCGTTGGCCCGTCGAGTATTATGCTGGAAAAATTTGTTGGAGTTTCGACCAGGTCAGAAAAATGAAATATTCCAAAATTAGCTCAAATGCAGAGTTTTGACCATAGAGATTATTATTAGATGTTTTCTGTTGGAGTTCGTTCAAGGTTGATCCAAAAAAAAAAAATACAGTTTAAAAGAAAAATGTGTATTTTTTAATTATCTGCCAACGTTTCGGCTTACATTGTAAACCATCTTCAGGGCTATCACGAAGGCGAGAGGGGACGTCGTGTCACCATGATCCTATATTCACGACTAGAGATAATTAAACAATACACATTTTGTTGGCAGATATTATACTTCCCTTAGTAAGGTTATAATACATGTGTATTAGAAAATTAAATTTCACACAAATTTTTATCTATACTTTTTTTCGTGTGTGCTAATTAATGAAAATATGACGATTTTAAATTGTGATCTATTTCTACCCTCCCCCCCCCCTACACCTGCCATCCGAGAGATTTTGCCCTTAATGAACTCATATCCAGTGCGGTATGTAAAAAAAAAAAAAGAAAAAAAAATTAAATACTACGTAAGAGCACGTACAGACTAAGGTATAAAAATTTTGACGGACCATTTTTTCAGCTTCCCCAATGTAGAATCGGTGAAGATCCGTTTAAATTTCCCAAAGCATAAACTTGAATAGCATTATTTCCCTATGGGGAATCTGCTAAATCTTACAGATTAACTCTACGTATACATAAATTAGTTCATTAAAGATGTTTTTTTTGTTTTTTTTTGCTGTGTTAGCCTCCCTTGCAACCACTTAGGGTCATTGGAGGGATGGGCTATCTACAGGTTACCACCCCATTTTAAACACCCATGGCTCAGGACAAGCTTCTATTTATAAATAAAAGATTATTTATGCAAAATATGACCTTCTGTTTTTCAATTCTTGATGAAAGGGAAAAGGCCAAAATTAAATTACAATAATTCTAAAATTACTTATTAGACGCCTCTCCAGAGCTTAAAATATATTTTTTTACAAATAAATTTTTACAAATGAATCTTGCGCTTCGAAAGTTATGTCATTTTTGACGAAATTAATTTTTTTTTTTATTTTTTCATTTAACTTATAAGTAAAAGTAAAATGAAAACTGCCTCATAACACATGCTCGTTCCAGTATTTCCGCTCTCTGACAAATTCATTATCCCTCCTGGGAGAAAATATGGCCCCAGATAAGGTGGATAATGTACGAGTGTCGGCTGACAAACATGATCCATATCTCGTTTTCAATATCGACCATGCATTTTGTGTACCTCCCACAAACAGAGGACCACCATCCTCCGCGTCTCTCTCTGTCAGGAACACAACACTGGTAAGGAGTTACTCTGACACCTGCTGCCCCAAACACTTTGTCCGTACAGAAAAATAGGTAAGAACAAAAATAATAACATCGAAAATAATTAGCAATCAATATTATATTTTCTTAAATTAAAAAATTAAAAAAAAAAAAGTCTGTTTAAAAATTTGTTTCTCGCTATTATTATTACTTATTTTTTATTATTTTTCATTATAAAAGTTAACTATTTACATATAAATGCCGGTTATGCCTCACCAGTTACTATTTTATCGTGCTTCATAGAGTACAGCGTCCATAGTAAATTAGCAGATGTATATACGAACTACACCTAGCTAATCTGTCCCAGCCAAGAATCGAACCTGGATCTCCTGCTATCCGGGCAGGCGTGCTTAGCCATTACACCACCAGGACGAGCAAGATATCTCATTAAATTCCCTCTACACTAGCGAGAGCCTAACCCACGAGAAAGAAGAGAACTTCGTCTTGAACTCGATGGAGAGAATTTAATGAGATATCTAGCTCGTCCTGGTGGTGTAATGGCTAAGCACGGCGGCCCGGATAGCAGGAGATACAGGTTCGATTCCTGGCTGGGACAGATAGATTTTTTAATTATTTTCCCTCTCATTAATTGTTTACATGAGTACAATTTTCGGTGAGAAGTGAAGACTCAGTTCTCTCTTCACTCCTCGCTGATGAGGTGCGAGAAGTCTCCTCGAAAAATAATTTTTCTCTTCTTGTTTGTTTTTTGCCGATTACATGTTTGATTTTAAAGATTACATTATTTAACATTAATAAGAAAAAAACATTCATAAATGTAATTGTAACCATTTACTAAGTAGTCATAAACTATTAAAAGATACAAAAAAGGTAGGCCAATTTTATAAGACTACGGAAAAACCCGTATTTACCGTTTCTTATTTATTACCGTATATAAGTATACCACCATATACCACCTGGATTTAAAAAAAAACAGCTCTCATTCTCTATTCAGCCCTGAAGAAGCCATTACATGATGTGCGAAAGCTCGGCAACTATCAATAACTTGACACGGTCCAACCCGGAAGAAGAAACGGTAAATACATCTGACGACAGTCGAAGCCTACGTGAACAACAATGGGAAAACCCGTTTAATTTACATAACAAACGCTGATATTTTTTGGGCACTTTCAAATACCAATTAATTTAGATTTAAAAATGTTATTTCTGACTGTATTGACTTATGATTACGAAATACAAAACTTGAACGGAGACTGATACATCAGTAAGTGATTTAAAACTGGGAAGACTTTGCATAATGAGGAAATGATCATAATGGAGATTGATAATGAGATTAGGTTTCCTATTCGGTAATCTTCAGAGTCGCGCTGGAGAAGGCGTATAGAAGAATAGCCAAGCAAACAAACAGCCACAAGACAAAATGCTCATTGATTTTTAGGTTAGACAGACAGCTGAAATAACCCAGAAAATCAGCCTTTGTGAAAATCCTGTGTTCCTCTAAGCACTATTGTTGGAGCCTACAGTCGGCAAAATGTCGCTTACCAGGTAAGGAATGAATGACTATAAAATAAATGTATACGTAAGGTTTGTTATTATGTAGAATAAGAGGAATTGGACATTGATTTCTTTCAAAGAACTTTTGGGATTTGGGATAGTAAGACACGGTACAACGTTCATTTAGACATTTGTTTGGGATATCTGTATACTATATATATACATATAACCATTATGTTTATATAGAAATATGTTAATTTATATTTTAGTAAGGGAAAATTGTTAAATTATTAGATAACTTGTTGGGGTTCGGTCAAGGATAATCAAAAAATACAATTTTTAAAAACCTCAGACATGAATTTATAAATATTAATTTACTTGTGGTTTATTATCCCACGTAAATTTAAAACAATTAATGAGAGGGGGGTAGAATAAAAAATCTATCTGTCCCAGCCAGGACTCGAACCTGGATTTCCTGCTATCCGGGCACGAATGTTTCCATTACACCACCGGCTTATTAAATTCCCAACACACTAGCGAGAGCCCTGTGTTGGAAGTTTAACAAGTTATCTAGATCGTTCCGGTGGTGTAATGGAAACATACCGGTCCGGAAAGCAGGAGATCCAGGTTCGAGTCCTAGATGGGACAGATAGATTTTTATACGGGTTACAACTCGTCCTCTCTCGCATTCATGACTGCCCTGGAGATGGCATACAACGTAAACCGAAAAGTCGGCAGATAATTTATTTTTTAAATTCATATTTTTTGGATCAACCTTGACCGAACCCCAAGAAATCCTCGACTTATAATCGCCATGGTCAAAACTGTCCATTTGAAGAAAAATTGTTAAAATATATAAAATCAAAATTGTTTTATTAAAAAGTTATATTTTGCTCTTATAGTTTCGTATCTAATAGTGGAGCCCCTTCAGGAGCTAATGTTTTAAATAACATAACAATACTTTTATACTTTCTACTGATTGCCTGTGGAAAAATATAAATAATGCAAGGTCGGCAGCAAAGAAAGATATTATGTTAATGTTAAGTGAAAGGTTTGGAATTCTCCACCGGATTATCAACAATGATGGCATTAGATAAGTTTCTTATCAAATTTCTGGTATGTCAATGTCTCATTAATGCAGATTTGTAACCTTCTAAAAACATATTGTTACCTCATGTCAATTTCATAACGTCGAGGAGATAAGAGAAGGAAAAACGCGGTTAGTAATGGTTTACAAAAAAAAAATCTTATTAGTTTCGTTATTTTTAAAATTTTGGACGTTAGAATCCAGACATATAATCGAACATAAAATTTATAATGAAACTATGTTTAACCTTAACAATCTTTCAAATATGTTGAAAATTTTCAAAAGATGCATCATAATGCCATTGTAAACAGGTAAATCTGCTAAATTAAGCAGGGCCCGCCCAACTCTCACAATTACGTTTTAAAATATTTTTCTTGTTATGCTTCTTTGTCAAATATATGTGTGTGTATATATATATATATATATATATATATATATATATATATATATATATAGACACACACCTCACACTTTCAAAACACTAATAATAAATCAGATATTAAGATTTTAAATGTTAGTGTTCCTCTCTCTTTCAGGTTTATGAACCTCCAATCACCATTGACCTATTTCAACTACTAACGAGCTCAGTCTACAGTGTGCAAAGAAAAGCTAAAATACTGAATTTATTTTTATTATTCGATAAATTGCGGACTCTAGAGAGCGTACAGAATATAAATAAATGAAAAAACCAGTCCAGCAACAGGTCATATATGCCCAAGGGGAAAACATGTTCTCGTTAGGATTTATTCGATCTCTCGCCCTTCTTTTTACAATTATCAGGTTAAGCTCTTGTGGTTGATTAAAATGGGATATCCCACTATATATTTATATAGTAGTAGTAGAGGGAGGGGGGAGGATTACTTCTACTAACAAACGTCCTCGATTTTTTCTTTTTAATTTACAAACCATTTCTAGATCGCTCAGTTGTGTTTAAGAAAACATTGTATTGTCTTTGACGTGTTCTATAAAAAAAAATCGTGACATTTATGTTTGTATTCTGTTTCAAGGTATCAAACTTATTTCACGGTTTTAGGGGAGTTGGCCTTTTGGGAGCACGCATTCCACTAAAGAGAGAGAGAGATTAGATTAGCTTAGTTAAATACTTTATTGTCTTGGGACAATAAGTCCTTTTTTCAAAAGAGAGAGAGAAAGAGAGATTAGATTAGCTTAGTTAAGTACTATATTGTCTTGGGACAATAAGTCCTCTCTTACAAGAGAGAGAGAGAGAGAGAAAGAGAAGGAGAGAGACAGAGCGAGTGAGGGAGAGGGAGAGATTAGATTAGATTAGCTTAGTTAAATACTTTATTGTCTCTGGACAATAAGTCCTCTCTTACAAGGGAGAGAGAGAGAGAGAGAGGGAGATAGAGAAAGAGAGAGAGAGAGAGAGGGAGATAGAGAAAGAGAGAGAGAGAGAGTGTTTATTCGAGATTTTGGTTTACTTGGACACTTCGCCAACCTTGGACAGTACAGAACTGAACAACCTTGGGACAAAATCGAATTGGAAACAACTAACAATTTATTTATCAACTGAGACCATTCTGCAAAAAATCTGCGATNATAATAAAATAAGAATAATCAGCAGTGAATAAATAAATATCTAAATAAACCAACTATTCTTTATGCATGGTTATTTTTTAAGGCTGAGATTTTTAATTAAACTTTGTGGTACTTAATATAGAAAAACTAATTATTTTATTTGTGCTATTATTTAAGAAATAAAAAGCTAATTTTTTTTATTAAAATGAAACATTAACATAATTAAGTTGTTTTTCATTTGAATGATTTATCACCTATAATTAAATAGTTGTATCTTTCTAATTATTAAGTATGTAACATTTATTTTTTAGATTTTAAATAATATGATTTGTAAGGTTACTAGTTATTTTAAATAAATTTGAATTATCCAGTAATTTGAGGTTGATTTTTAAGTAACTATTTGTATTATAATAATGTATACAGTACTATATCACATTGCTCTCCTTGTTTCTTTGCTGCTCAGGTTGTTCAATTTTAATTAAAATTAAATATTATAATTTGTTTACTTGTTGGTATTTAATGTCACATTAATTTTATACAATAAATGCAAGGGAATAGAATAAAAAAAAAAGAGTGCGGGGAATATAATGAATCGGTGGTGTAATTGGTAAACACGCCAGCCCGGTAGGCAGGAGATCCAGATTCGAGTCCCGGCTGAGGTAGTAAGATTTTTTTATTTTATTCCCTGGCATTTATTGTATAAATTAAAATTGACAATTACTCATCATCTATAATTATTAAAATTAAGGATTTAGTATAAAATTCTGAGGTATGGCAGAATCCCGCTGTCTGATTCCAGGCCGAGATGAAGAGAGAACTGAGCCAGGAGGTGTACGACAATTTCTTCAGGAAGAGCCTGCCGAAGAAGGAGGACGCCTGGGCCCCCGTGAAGAAGTCCTCTTCCCGAAGGGGCGTCCACCCCTACCTCTACTACAACCAGTTCCGTCCCGTGCTCCTCGTCCTCAAGCTGCTCGGCCGGTATCCGCTACGCGTCAGCGACAGAGGTCAGTCACACTAGGGCATGACAGCCGATCCTGTGGGAGGGCCAAGTTCTATCCCTTCAGCCCTGAGAGGTAGAAAAGAAAGGAAGGGTGGAAAACTGAAGGGTAACAAACTAGGACTTATCTAAATACACCAATCGATGTAGCATTCCAAAGGAACCAACTACTGAGATATATCTCATGGGAGATTTTTTTTTATTAATCTGACCAAAGAGATACCAAACATGATTTTTACTAAAAATTATATATAAATAAACTTTTTTTAATACATAAGGGCACAAGTGTGTATGGGTCATTGATCTGTTGGCTTCAGTTATCCTAAATGTCGCAGTTAGCTACCAGTTACCAGTTGCTAGTTAGCTACCAGCTACCAGTTACTAGTTAGCTACCCATTACTAGTTAGCTACCCGTTACTAGTTAGCTACTAGTTACCAGTTATTAGTTAGCTACCAGTTACAAGTTACCAGTTACTAGTTAGCTACCAATTACCAGTTACTAGTTAGCTACCAGCTACCAGTTAACAGTTACTAGTTAGCTACCAGTTACTAGTTAGCTACCAGCTACCAGTTACTAGTTAGCTACCAGCTACCAGTTACTAGTTAGCTACCAGTTACCAGTTACTAGTTAGCTACCAGTTACCAGTTACTAGTTAGCTACCAGTTACCATTAGGCTACCAGATACCAGTTTCGAAATTTTAAGTTACCAGTTTTAAATGGGAAATTCATTATTGAGTGAATCCTTTCAAAATGGGGATTACCTGAAATATCAAGCACGAATATGAAACTTTTTTTTTCTGTAGCAGCAGGGTTTGTATTTTAATTATATTATATATATTATTAGTTTAGTGTATTAAAGTCAACACAGCTTTATTTATTAATAAAATAAATAATTTAGGAGTTACTCAACAAAATTGGACACAATTGACAGTGTAAAAATATACCTGAGCCCAAAATTTTAATATAATGTTAAAAAAATAAGAATCAATTGTTATTCTAAAAAATTAGTTTTCATTAATGAAATCTATGAATGTTTAAAGGTAAAACTAAGGCTGAGCACGTTATTGAACGACTTATTGCAAAAAAAGAGTTGGTATTACGTGAAATGTCAAGCTAATCCCATGTAAATTTTTAACAATTTTTAGTGCAAGGGAATAGAATAAAAAATCTAACTGTCCCAGCCAGGAAACAAACCTGGATCTGCTTTCCGAGCCGGTACGTTTCCATTTACGCTAGCAGGACAAGCCTGATAAGTTATAAAATTCCCCGCACTAGCATAAAAAAATCTAACTGTCCTAGCTGGGACAGTTAGATTTTTATTCTGTTCCCTTGCACTAAAAATTGTTTACCATTTATTATGCGAGTATTATTATTATTTCTCCTTAGCCAAATGTCAGATCAATGTTGTCATTATGCTAAAAGGTGTACCTGTCAACAAATGATTCATTCATGGTAGCGATTCATGATTGTCAGGTGAGTACAGCTGTAAGTTACTCTCCTGGTGGATGTTGTACTGCGCCCTCAACTACGCTCTGCAGACATACATCGCAGTCATAGTCTGCTCCAGCAGGATTCAGGCACTTGTGGACTCCCAGGGGAACTACGACGAGTTCATATTCTCCATACACATACTGGCCTACCTCAACATTCATTACCACGTGCCATTCACCTACTGGCTCCAGGCAGGGAGGATCGCAAGCTACCTCCAGCAATGGGCTAACTTCCAAGTGAGTAATCAGAGACTTATGAATTTTCAGCTGGCAGTATGTTGCCAATTTAAAAACGCATTATTAAATAAATGACCTTTGTGATTATAAGTAAAAGTTAGGGGGGAAAAAAGTAGAAATTCAGTAAAATTCCTTCAATGAAGGATGGAAAAGATATTATGTTATATAGAAAATAATAATATATTATCTTCATAACAAGAAAAATAAATAAATATTTACTTTACTGCCAAAGTATAGTGCATTTAGGGTTACAAATAATATCGAATACTCATATTGGTGATTATAGCTCAAGACGCCTTTTAAAGAGTTTTCCTGCCTTTGCAGCTGTAGGTGTGAGCACAGGCAGGAGAACTCATTACTAGGTGAAAATGGAATCACTGATTCTGAAAGCGGTGAGCAATTAGAGAAAAAAGTATGCAAAGTGCGAAATATCGGAAATATATTATTTGGCAACCCTAATTATTATGAATTCCACTACCAGTGCAAGTAAAATAAAGGTTAGAATATAATCCCTGTAGCAGACAATGGTTTAAGTCTGTAATATCCTGATAACAGAATGTATCTGTGTCAGGTAAATAATCTAAAGGGTTATTATCACTACCAATGAATATATAGAACTAATATACCTTCTATTATCCGTCTTCATTGGGAATTTGGTTTGCAGAAACCAATGAAGCCGGATAATAGAAGGTATGATAGAATGTTTAAAAGGTGAGTTTGTTGACCGTAGATATTATTCTAAGATGATTTTAGTTGGGGTTCGGTCAAGGTAGATCCAAAAAACACAAATTTAAAAAAGGTATTTTTTAATAAAGGATAATCTGCCAACGTTTCGGCTTACATTGTTAGCCATCTTCAAGGCTGTAGAAATACAATGTCATGAGAATACAATAATAATTGAAATTAGTATAATAGAGAATTGATTCAATATAATATAATGTGATATCAAGAGTATGAATGTAGAAAGCTATGTAAGAAAATTTAAAGTTTATGAAAAACAATTTAAAAAAGAACCAATTTGAAAAATTGTTTTTCATAAACTTTAAATTTTCTTACACAGCTTTCTACATTCATACTCTTGATATCACATTACATTATTGTAATTCTCTATTATACTAACAATTAATGAGAGGGAATAGAATATAAAAAACTATCTGTCTCAGCCAGGAATCGAACCTGGATCTCCTGCTATCCGGGCCAGTGTACTTGCCAGTTATACTACCAGGACGTGTTAGTTGTCTCATTCAATTCCCTCTACACTAGCAAGAGTCTAACCCACGAGAAAGGCGAGAACTTCGTCTTGTACTCAAGGGTGCTGACATTGTCATACATTTTGTCGACTCTCGTCATTTACTTTATTTAATTTTTTCTTTATAAATATGTAATTTTGGTTGTGGTATTTTATCCCCCGTAAATTTCAAACAATTAATGAGAGGGAATAGAATATAAAAATTAATTTTTTGAAATTTACGTGGGATAAAATACCACAACCAAAATTAAATATCTATTATACTTATTTCAATTATTATTGTATTCTCATGACATTGTATTTCTACAGCCCTGAAGATGGCTAACAATGTAAGCCGAAACGTTGGCAGATTATCCTTTATTAAAAAATACATTTTTTAAATTTGTGTTTTTTGGAATCTACCTTGACCGAACCCCAACTAAAATCATCTCAGGGTATGATAGAATGTATCTGTGTATGTATTCTTGGTGACGTTGTCAGGAGAACTGGACGCAGACTTTCGGCAAGCCCTACCAGCTCGCCTACCAGCGCACAGTTCGCGTCTACACCTTCCTGATAGTGCCTCTGATCCTCGCCTTCCTCGTCTTCGAGCAGTACGCGGTGCTCAGAGATCCGATCCTCCACTTCCTGCCCTACTTCTTCACCATCGCCAGCACCGCCCTCGTACTCGCTCTCTGGTTCTGCACCTGCCTCGAGATCAGGAGGCTGTCCTACCTGCTGGCTGATAAGCTTATTCAGGTATTCCTCACTAAATATCAACGCTTTATTTTATTTATTTTTTTTTTTTTTTTAAGAAAGAGTCCGTCGCGCTGGAACTACGTAATCTGTGCAGATTTCTTATATTTTATTAAGATGGACACAAATAATAATAAATTACGAATATTGGACAATATAATCCGAGAAAGAGCTTTGAGAGCAAAGGGAAAGACATCTAAACTTGAGTTTTCACTGGCCGGGAAGGCAGAGTGGGGGAAGTACTCTTCTATCGCAGTTACATTTGTAAATATCATCCTCAATCAACTTTTTTCGTAAAAACGTTACCAATTAAATATAAACATTATGTAATTATGTTTTTAACCAATTACGTTCCAAGAAAGTTACAATCCCATCTCCATTCAGTCTCCATCTGAACTGAGTTTTCTTACCTTGAACTGATAAATAAATTTTTTTTTTTAATTTTTAATAAAAAAAAAATGTATTCGTTCAGAATTCCGCAATAAAAAGCAGTTTTCTCATAACATTGGTTTCTAAAATTGTAGGGGCACCAGGAAATCTCATGGGATCCGTTTATGTCTCGCAATCCTGTGGGTTCAAATCCCTATTACCCTAAATATCTATCTGCGTTCTAAATGCGTTTTCTTGAAGAATATTTAAAAAAATAAACGTCATAAAATTACATTTTTTTTATTTAAGTCTTAACCAGAAATTGGCGATTTTTTATTCGCTTATTTATTTTAAAAAAGCCTTTAGTTTTTCATTTTATCAGAATAATAGTTANGTTGAAAATTTTCAAAAGATGCATCATAATGCCATTGTAAACAGGTAAATCTGCTAAATTAAGCAGGGCCCGCCCAACTCTCACAATTACGTTTTAAAATATTTTTCTTGTTATGCTTCTTTGTCAAATATATGTGTGTGTATATATATATATATATATATATATATATATATATATATATATATATAGACACACACCTCACACTTTCAAAACACTAATAATAAATCAGATATTAAGATTTTAAATGTTAGTGTTCCTCTCTCTTTCAGGTTTATGAACCTCCAATCACCATTGACCTATTTCAACTACTAACGAGCTCAGTCTACAGTGTGCAAAGAAAAGCTAAAATACTGAATTTATTTTTATTATTCGATAAATTGCGGACTCTAGAGAGCGTACAGAATATAAATAAATGAAAAAACCAGTCCAGCAACAGGTCATATATGCCCAAGGGGAAAACATGTTCTCGTTAGGATTTATTCGATCTCTCGCCCTTCTTTTTACAATTATCAGGTTAAGCTCTTGTGGTTGATTAAAATGGGATATCCCACTATATATTTATATAGTAGTAGTAGAGGGAGGGGGGAGGATTACTTCTACTAACAAACGTCCTCGATTTTTTCTTTTTAATTTACAAACCATTTCTAGATCGCTCAGTTGTGTTTAAGAAAACATTGTATTGTCTTTGACGTGTTCTATAAAAAAAAATCGTGACATTTATGTTTGTATTCTGTTTCAAGGTATCAAACTTATTTCACGGTTTTAGGGGAGTTGGCCTTTTGGGAGCACGCATTCCACTAAAGAGAGAGAGAGATTAGATTAGCTTAGTTAAATACTTTATTGTCTTGGGACAATAAGTCCTTTTTTCAAAAGAGAGAGAGAAAGAGAGATTAGATTAGCTTAGTTAAGTACTATATTGTCTTGGGACAATAAGTCCTCTCTTACAAGAGAGAGAGAGAGAGAGAAAGAGAAGGAGAGAGACAGAGCGAGTGAGGGAGAGGGAGAGATTAGATTAGATTAGCTTAGTTAAATACTTTATTGTCTCTGGACAATAAGTCCTCTCTTACAAGGGAGAGAGAGAGAGAGAGAGGGAGATAGAGAAAGAGAGAGAGAGAGAGAGGGAGATAGAGAAAGAGAGAGAGAGAGAGTGTTTATTCGAGATTTTGGTTTACTTGGACACTTCGCCAACCTTGGACAGTACAGAACTGAACAACCTTGGGACAAAATCGAATTGGAAACAACTAACAATTTATTTATCAACTGAGACCATTCTGCAAAAAATCTGCGATAACACAAAATTTGAACTGATAACAATTAAACGTAAAATCATTCTTTGAGTACTACGTACACACTTCAATAGTACATAATTAGCTCATTTTCTTTAAGTACTTACACTACTCACGTCAATGATATTTTAATAAAATGTTAATCGTATTTCATGGATCTTAGTTAGGAGAATTTATATAAAGGGGGAGGGAGATAGGTAGATAGATAAATAATTTATTGCTTTAGGAAGATGAGTCTTCTCTTACAGACAATACACATTGAATATTTGTCAATATTTATATACTTCAAGTTGCATTAATTACGAGAAAGCAGTTAGTCCCAAGAAAATAACCTATACAGACCCTACGAAAGGGCGTTGAAGCCCTTATTTCTATTGGGGGGTTATTGAGCTCTCTAGCCGCGATTGCACAAAATAAATTTCTCTTCATATTGTTCCAACTCACTGACAGCTGCCATGTTCCCTAAAATCTAGGGCTATTTAGAGGGAGAGAGGGAGAAAGATTAGATTAGATTAGTTCTTTATTGTCATAGGATGCACATCCTTTCTTCCTGACAATTTCAGGCTACTTATAATTTACACTTTTAAATTCTAATCCATCTCCAAACAAAAAAAACATTTTTTATTCATAACAAAAAAAAATTCAAAGAAATAAAATTAAATACNATACATACACTTTGCTGGTCTTTATCTCTTTCCTCTCTCCCCCTCCCCTGCCCTATACATACACTTTGCTGGTCTTTATCTCTTTCTTCTTTCCCCCTCCCCTCGCCCTATACAAAAACTATGCTGGTCTTTATCTCTTTCTTCTCTTCCCCTCCCCTCGCCCTATACATACACTCTGCTGGACTTTATCTCTTTCTTCTCCCCCCTCCCCTCGCCCTATACATACACTTTGCTGGTCTTTATCTCTTTCTTCTCTCCCCTCCTCTCGCCCTATACATGTAAAATATAAATAAATGAATATTTTATAGGCATAATATTATATGACTACATACTTATATTTTAAATAATTATAAAAATTATATTTCCACCCTAACAAATCCCCCAGTGGTTACTAAACAATAAATAACACTATTATGTGCTTGTCTAGTTGGTTGCCAGAAAATGTTTCACCTCAAGTGGCAATGCATTTAGCTCCCTTGTTGCTGCGACGTGGAATGCACTCCTGAATATGTCAGTTCTGCAGGTAGGTAACTGGAGTATTCCGGCATGCCTTCCTTCCCTAATCCATGTGAAGTTGTCGTAGAGGTCTCTCGGCAATCTGGTGTCTAAAACTTTTTTTGCTAAGCTTCAACCTCCTGCAGTCCTCTGTTGTGAGCCATCCCAGCCCCAAACATTTCGGAGTAATATGTTCATCCCATCGCATACCATGAATGAATCTAGAAAGAGATAGAGGAAGAGAGAGAGAGGGGGGGAGGGGGAGAGCAAGGGGTGGGAGGGGGAGTGAGGAAGAGAGAGGGGGTGATAGGGGTGCACGCACGCACATATGTGTATATCAACTTTTTTCGTAAAAACG
>KZ808172.1:41364-51873 GCA_000696205.2 Oncopeltus fasciatus | reverse complement strand
AAAATATATATATAAAATAAAAATTAATAAATAAAAAATAAAAAAATACAAAAAAAAAAAGAAATAACTTACCTGTACTCCGCTTAATGGAGAAGCTGCCCAATGGCGGAACTCCTAAATCTCTACTTTCAATATACAAGTTGTTTTTTTTTTCTCTACATATTTTTTTTTTATATATATGAAGTGTTGGCAATGAGAAGGTCACGAGGCCATTTCCTATTCAGGCGACATGGTGGATTATTAGGATGGGTAATACTGGATAGAGTTTGGGCTAAAGGATTGGGATGCATGGAAAGGCCAGAGTGGAATTTATTAAAACGGGTTGAGATGACGTCTTTAACTAAAGGGATTTTAAGGTCATTGTGGAGTAAGGAGTTTGTGACGTAATAGGGTGCATCAACTATGATTCTTAGGATTTTGGATTGAAAGGACTGTATTCTTTGGACGTTGGATGGTTTAGCAGTTCCCCACAGTTCGACTCCATGTCTTATAAATGGTAAGTTTGTTGGTCACAGTTAAAGTTGACTTGCGGCTTAGTAGCTTGTAAAGTTGTTCAAGTCTCCTATTTAGTTCCTGTCTTTTGATTTTTGTATGCGTGCTCCATGTTAGAGGGGAGTCAAGACGAAAGCCCAGGTACCTGACGCAATCGGAAGTTGGAATAGGGATGTCATTAAAGTAAATTCTTCCAGGTTGTTTCTTCCTTAGTGTGGACGTAACATGACAGCAATTGCCTTCGTTGACCTTAATGCGCCAGCGTTGGCACCATCGCTGTATGTCCATCAGATGCTGTTGGAGATTTTGCCTGGCAGTAGTGAGTCAGCATGAGTGGAAAGGGTTTTTTTTTTTAAATTAGATCCATAGGATCAAGTAGATTCATACTTGAGTTCGATTCTCTTAAGGAGGCAAATCATTTTAACAAATTCTAATTTATGAGTGAATCAATTTTTTTCCCATATATTCCTTCTTTCATTGCTCAGACTACAGGTTTATTAAGGGGGATTAATAGGGAGGGTTGGCAAATTAACTAAATCAGAAATTTTAGATAACATTTTTTTGGTCCTGCTCTGTCACAAGATAAAGAAGGGCATACATGGCCACTAAAAGTTTTACCCATTATAAACCTACAGTGTTACTTTTATATCAAAAGAACTACCTGAATTTGTCAAAATTTATGGAACTCGGTGTAGAGTAAATCCTTATATTTTCTCCCCAATCCAATAGTGGACATCGGAATCAACTTATAGATTTGAAAGAAACTTAAAATATTTGAACTTTCTTACAATAATTACACTTATGATAAACTTATGATGCTTAAGATATAACAATTACTGACAGCTAAACTTCGGCTTTCCCAGGAGACTGTACTCCTGAGACGTGAATCCCCCACCTCTGTGGGATTTGTTGCGGCAGTCGTACTTTGGACCCGGAACCCCACTCTTGGTCGAGGTCCTCCGACCTGGGGCGATCGTCAGTGCAGGAGCCCTCGGCATTGTAGGGTCATGTCCATCGAACCCCAGGGATGAAGGCAGGTTGTACTTTGGACCGGGAGCTGAAAGACAATCGGCCTCTTAATGCTTGATTAGTAGTCAGCTGCTTAGTAAATTCCTATACATGCTTAGTAGCTACTAAACACACAGGCAAGACCCTGCCGGGTGATATAACCTAATCCAGGGTCATTAATTGGTGATGTGAATAGCACCTTCACTTGCTCGGTCTGAATATCAAGAAGAATTAACACTCATTCTATAAAAATGAGTTGTAATCTGTATTAAAATATCTCAAGGAGATATTATCAAATGTAAGAACAGAGTGGGGAAGCTTACATAAAATGAAATAAACTTGTATTATATGTTGTTTTTTTTTGTTGGGGTTCGATCAAAGTAGATCCAAAAAAATACAAATTAAAAAAAAAAGGTTTTTTTTTAATTATCTGCCGAAGTTTCGGCTTACATCTATTGTAAGCCATCTTCAAGGCTGTAGAATGCAGCCGAAACGAATCTGCCGAAACGTCTGCATTTTTTTTTTAAATACACTTTTTTTTTAAGTTTGTATTTTTTTGGATCTACCTTGACCGAATCCCAATAAAAATCATCTAATAATAATACCAACGGTAAAAAAAACTCTCCATTTAAACTAGTATTATATGTTTTTTTATTGGGTTCGGTCAAGATAGTACTGCCTCGTACTACTACTATACCATACAATACTACTTTGACCAAACCCCAACAAAAAAACATCTACTAATACCTCTAACATCTAAACATCTAATGTAATCAACTTGAAATAAACTAGATTTGTTTACAAGAAATGCACAGGGAGCCAGAGAAAGAAAATATCTTACTCAACCGGGACTCGAGCCCGGGTCTCCTGCTTTCCGGCAAGTATGCTGACCTCTGCACCACCGAGGCAGATCAGATAATCTCTCCAACTCCAACACTTTACTCCAAGTCCAAACCTCCAACTATTTTAGGAGTTTCACAGCAAAATTTAACAATTTGAAGGGAGGTGCACTTGTAACGCTAATTTTAATTTAAATTTTTATAAGCCAAAATTATCAGTTGTTCTTCTAATATTTGAATAACATTTAATTCTATGAAACTTAACTGTTTAATTGTTTTTTGATAAAAGATATATTTTATAAGTTTAGGTGATTACGTCAGATGTAAAGTTCATTCATCAACCACAATACTGAGGGATTTGTTTAGTTCACGCAGCTCCTATAATAAGGACTTTTTGAAAGCTAAGCACACAATAGACAATCACAAATTTTTTTAGCTTGTCCTTTACATAGGCTCTGAATTTCATTTAAATGTCTTATCGTGGTAGCAAGGTTTGCCTATCCAATCCGAGAGATACAAATAACAGTGAGCTCACAGAACAAGATGTATCTGACTAAAGGCGTTTTAGTGGAATACGACCCATAAAAATAACAAATAAGGATGTAATGTACGACAATGTAATGTGAGCTAACATTCTGTAGGTAAGTGATTTCCACATAAGGTTTTGTAGATAATACAAAAGGTAGTTATCACCAACTATTTAGTTTATCTAGTCTCGTCATTTTTACGCGTGGGTTCTTGCCTACTTAAGAACAATAAAAGACAATAATAAAAAAATGAACAAACAACTTTAAATGGAGAGTTTTTGATCGTACACATTATCAGTAGTTGTCTTATTGTTGGGGTTCGGCCAAGGTTGATCCAAAAAATACAATTTACAAAAAAAGTGTATTTTTAATTATCTGCCAACGTTTCGGCTTATATTGCAAGTCGTCTTCAGGACTGTTGAAATACAATGTCATGGGAAAGATAAAAAAATTAAATTATTTACATCATAATAACGTAGAATTTCCAAAACTAAATTTAATGTGATGTCAAATGTTTCGGAGAAAAAAAAAATAACTGTCATGAATATGGGATCCACGTGACACAACGTCCTCTCTCGCCTTCATGATAGGTAGGTGTGGTGAATTTTTCTACAGTTTTTTTGTTTTTTTTTTGTTTTTTTTTGTTTTTCCTTCAGAGCATTTGATATATCACATTAATTATGACAATTTTTTTTTTTTTTTTTTTTTTTTATGGCGTGTCAATCTTTGGTCATTAACGCCAGGAAGATATTTTTTAAGTAATTTCTTTGTGCTTGGAAACTATAAAATTTATAAGAAAGAAAAAATTTAGAGAGAATGGAAAAGAAGCATACTGAAAATGCATCTAGATAAGATTCAATAGCCTGCCATCTTTCAGACAATTCATTACAGAGTCGATGACTTTATCGTCATCCAATAGAATTTCGTCTAGAGTCCCATTTAACTTATATGGGACAATTCTTTGTTATATAATGTATATCATTTATTTTTTTTATGACATTCTATTTCAATAGCCCTGAAGAAGGCTTACAATGTAAGCAGAAACGTTGGCAGGTAATTAAAAATACACATTTTTCTAAATTACCTTGGCCGAACCCTAACAAAAAAACCATCTACTAATGAACAAACAAGTTGTATTGTTGAATGAAAACTATTTATTTTCGATGTTTAGTACTAGTTAATAAGAACTTGGCATATAACATTTATTTAAAAATATAAAAACTATATTTAATAATGTAAAAATTGAGCCAAAATATGGAGGTCTTATTTTCCCTCAAAAAGAATAATAAGGGACATGTGGACCATCAAAATAGAGGATAAAAAAAAGTACGTCACTCACAGACAGCTTAAACTGAAAAGATTAACCATTTTTCATTCAAGATGAATACGTCAAATGATTAAATAACTAATTTGATCTTACAAGCTTGAACATTGTGAGATTTTTGAGGCTAGCTCTAGGCTTTTTTAAACATTTGGTTTAAGTCGGTTGAAGAACCTCACCTTTCAATAACTCAACATTGACTTACAGTTAAGAAAAAAAAATTCCATTTGATTATGAGTAATTCGAAAACGGAAGGCACATTGAGTTTTCACATATTTTTGAATGTTTCCCAATGGCACCAGAACCAGACGAGCAAAGAGATGAATGGCTACTCATCAATGAATATTGATAGGCCCCAGTATCGATTCCTCTGTCCTCTTGAAGGGCGTTCATTGGTTGTGACGTACATTTCAACTTCCACTCACGCCACTTCAAAGTGACGGACGTTCGACACATACCACGTTATACACGGATCAGGCCAAATAATATCTCTAGAAGCACTTACAAGACGTGTACATTACAGCAAGGATTATTCGTTTCCGAAAGTGTGACTATCCTCCACTCTTGAACTCAAAGAAAGCTAAACTGTGCCATTTCAAAACAGATGGAGAAGCACTTGTATTTAAGTAAAAACTAAACTCATATTATTCTGTCGATAACATATTTTAAGGAATGAAACGCTGGCCAAAGAGGAACACTTTAAATGGAGCACATTTTCTATGTTTCGTTACACATGAACATGAATACTAATAATAAAGTAAATAAATAATTTAATAATTATAGTCCCTTAAGTTTCATAAAGAAATAAGGATAAAAGAAATGTCTTGGAGGACTTGGAGAGGTCCGATATTCATAGTTTCATTCCTTAATAACTTCTTCAAAACGTCTGAATGTATTTTAAACGAGTATAAACGTTATACAAATAAATTATGTACTTTTTAGGTCCTACATTTTTTTCCTAAGATATAAGAGGTTATTCATTTTGATCTATCACCCTTCCTCACGCACATCCGATTTCAGCCGAAAATGAATTCGCTCAATGCTTTGCAATATGAAGACTAAATACTGAAATTAATTTCATATTTTAAGAACTAAAACCTAACTATAAAATGTTTCAAATATGAATGATCTAGGTGTAAAAATACTTTATACTATATACATACAGAAAATGATCTATTGGTATGGATTACTTTTTTTCTTTTTTCTTTTTTTTTTTTTTCTTTTTTTTTTATTGTGTTAGCCTCTCGTCAACCACTTAGGGTCAAGGAAGGAGGAGCTGTTACAAGTTTCCACCCCATTATAAACACCCATGGCTCAGGACAAGCTTTTATACATAAATAAAAGATTGCTCTGGGTGGGATTTGAACCAGCAGCGTCAGGATTGCGAGGCACACATGGATCCCCTGAGCTACCCTCGCGCCCCTTTTGCGGATATTTTATTTATTTATTTTTTTAAATATTCCCAGTGCATTGTAAACTAATATGATCTNTTTAAATATATATTTAAAGAAGTGTTATATATAGTGTTAGCCTCCCTATCAAACACTTAGGGTCATAGTGAAGGGGCTACCTATAGATTGTCACTCTATTCTAAACACCCATGGCTAAGGGCAAGCTTTCATTTATAAATGAAAGATTGCCCTTAGCGGGATTTGAACCCGCAGCGTCAGGATTCCGAGTCCCGAACAGATCCCCTGAGATAGCCTGGCCCCTCCTTTTTTGGTTTTTTCACACTTTAGAAACACCAGTAAACTGTTTGTTCACTTGAGTTAATTCATACTATAAATACGTATCAATAAAGGTAGATACGTGGATGGACAAGATGAACCTTCATTGTTTTCCTTTAACTCGTTACTCTGCTCTGCGCAATTTCAGTTTTGCAAAACTCGTGTAAGGTAGATCCCCCCGGGCCCCCACTTAAAAAAAATTTATTTATTTATTTATTTTTTTTTTTTTTTTTTTTTTTTTTTTAANCCCTTTTTTTTTTTTTTT
This sequence comes from Oncopeltus fasciatus, assembly GCA_000696205.2. NCBI lineage: Eukaryota > Metazoa > Arthropoda > Insecta > Hemiptera > Lygaeidae > Oncopeltus > Oncopeltus fasciatus. The sequence goes on along the minus strand of KZ808172.1, from coordinate 45,694 downwards.
TGCTAGAATTTTCGGATAAGTAGAGCAGCAATCCTCGACAGATAGGTAGCCGTTTTTATTGGCAGCCTTTGCATCCAGAGATCAACCCTTCTATTTTCCGGTGCTCCCGAAGTGCCGGAAGAGCTGACGTTATTTAGAAATAAAGATATAGTTAGGACCGACAAGATATCTGTCCTTTGAGACAGTCAGTCATTCCTTGTCAGAATGAGGGACAGAAAGCCTGAGAATTGTTGGGTTCTTGTAATTGAGATAACTCATTGAGTTAGTTCAGAACTGAGACAATCTTAGACAGCTAAAAGACGCTGTCCTAAATGCTTACCCAGCGATTGTGTTTCCCCCTTCAAAAGGGAAGTCCCCTAACGACACAGATAGGGCCGGTATTGTCGTATAACAGGTTAAATTTGTTCCTGTTTCATTTGTTAAACCAGTTTTAAGTAATAACAATGAGCTATCACGACAGTATTAGACATCTGTCCTTCGAGGCAGCTGGCTAGCTTCTAGCTAGTCAGTAGTATACTCCGGCTCACTAATGTAGCAGCAGCTATTCCAAAACAACCACTCCCACAAATATTTGTTAGTGTAAATTCCTATATCTCAATCTAACTACTCTAAATCTATAAGATCTTACTCGCTACATTTTGGTCTTAAATCTTTAATTTGATTTAACATAAGAATTTTGATCCCCTGTGAGAAGTGACTCTTTGGACGTGATCTCAAGCAGCTAAATCATTTTAGAGGACGTTCAACGTAGAGTTAATTGAAAATTCAAGTAAATAAAGGAATTATTTAGTTGAAATCTTTCTTTTTTGAACTCTCCTCACATTTCATCATAATATGATAGGGAAGGGCCTTAATTCCTTCACCCTGGTGGCAGCATTTAACGTTGTCACGCAGGTTAGACTCCTATTTAACTGCCCTAATACGACAATATTTAGCAGATTCCTGTTAAAAGAAAACCAAGTTGTTCATGTTGGTCCCATGATAAAATTTTGAAATTTTTATTCGATTATTTTCCAATCCTGTATAATGAAAGCGAAAAATAAGTTATTTGGCGCTCTAGCTTTTTTTATAAGAAAATAAAGCAAATAAAAATTGTATTTCTGAGCTCCTTTGTAAAATCTCTGGTTGTAGATCTTGAACGAGCTATGTATTTGTCTTCTATGTAGGATGAGTAAAGAATTGAAAAAATACATAACTATATACATATACATATAAAACAAAAGTAAAGTCCCACTCAGCTCTCCCGAATGCCGAGTCAGCTAAAGTTCTGGCTTTTTGCATAAACAGCAAATGTAACCAAAAGTAATTTGGTTCGTGAGATTAAATATGTCATTACTCTTATTCATATCCATCAAATATGATGCCAGGAAACCTGCTTAAATTGCAACGCTTCTGTGAGAAGGATATTTTACACTTCCCTGTGATCAAATAACAACAGAGCGAGTGGATATAATTTTGTCTAATGTCATAAGTCGATGTAAGAAAAGTGCATGGTGCATAAAAATTAATTATTAATGTTTAATAATGTTTCTGGGCTTTTATTTTGAAGTCTTAAAGTTACAGTAATAATTTAAAAAAATAAAATATCCTGTAAGACAAATTAGCCTTCGTCATGTGTTTATCTTTCATTAAAAATAATTGGTGGAGATGTGCTACTTTTTAAAATAATAAATTCTGTTTGTTTGATTGGTTTTTTATTTATTTTTAAAATAAACTTATTATTATATACATTTAGAGTGTTGAATTTATGGAACTAAATGAAAATCCCTGTTTACACAGCACAAGAGAACCCACATAAAATTAAAAATTTTCCTCTTTTAGAGATCTCTTATGGGGAAATAAGCTATAAATAATTAATAAAATAAATCACGCAATGTGTGAAAATATACTTTATTGTATCTCTTAATTTAAGGAGTAAAAATAAAAATTCTTTGAAAAGTTCTTATAATTAAAAATGACTATTTCAAGTGAGTACACAAATAAAATTCAATTATCTGCTTTCCTTTTTTTTTGTGAATTTCATAAGGATCTTGTGTTTCACTCTGTAAATTCGTGAGTACTCTTCAAACGATAAATCCGACGGTGTATTTGAGTCTAAGCAGAAATTAAACTTACTTATAACCTTGCACAGTGCTAATTTCAGCTCAATCAGAGAAAATCTGAAACCTGAAAAAGGTAATAAAAAGCTAAATATAATTAATTAAATTAACAAATCTGTAAAAAATAAACGATCCTAGACTGATATTNTTATTTAGACCTTACCCTATGTATTTTATTTAGACCTTACCCTATGTATTTTATTTATACTTTATCCTATGTATTTTATTTAGACCTTACCCTTTTATTCAATTTATTAATGTTTTTAAATTATTGTAACGTATTTTAATTTTTAATAATGTACCTTCGATATTTGAACTATTTTCGAATGTAATGCAATATATATAAATATGCATAATTACTCGTGCTTTAAATGTAAAAAACTTTTAAAGTCGTTTTTAAAATATGTTAGATTGTAAATTTGTGACGGATAATTATCAAGCTTTTTCTTTTAAGTTGGTATGCCTCATTTTAAGAGTAATTTTACTGTCATTGGTAAATATATTGAAGTCTGAATAGATTTTTAGATTGCCCTAGGATCTGTATGCTTTAATAAAATGACTCTTAGTTTCTGAAAGCCCTTTAAAGCAGAAAATGTATTTTCATTGAGGGCAAATAATTAGATTCACCATTTCTGTATGTATTTTTAATACTTTGAAATAAGGATTGGACAACAATAAAATAATTTAATATATGAATAAAATATTTTGTCTATAGCAAAAACTAAAGCGCTATAATGACCGCCGTGTCCTACAAGTGGCAGATAACCAATTACTAAGTATAATCCAATTTTATACCTTTAAAAATTATGTAAACTGAATTTTTGTTAATTTCTGGTAATTGGAAATTGTGTTCATTTTAATCAATATTCAGCTTTTAAAATTTGTAGTGTATAATATATTTGCATATTGCAGAAACATATTTCGAACAAAATCAGTATTTTTTACATTTTTTATTTATTGTTTGCAACATGAAATAAATGTCAATTCAATAGATTTTAATATCTTTTACTAAAATAAAGTGTAGTCTGCTGAATATTTTACTTTGTTTGCCGAATGATAAGTGACGGACTTTTTTTTTATTCAATTCTCTACTATTCCTCTGTGTGAGAAGAAAATGTGAGTATTTGTTGAATGTTTGAAATATTTTATTATTTTTTTTTATAGTTGAACAGCTTTATTTTTTAAGAAATAATATGGGAATAATAATAATTCTTATAAAGGGACCCACCTATACATTTTCTGGGTCCGTCGCCAAATGGCAGATAGGTACCCTTGACAATGTTTTCTTTGTTTGCATGGCTGAAACGCTCTGGAATAAACGATTTTGGATCAGGGAAATACTTGGGATCATGGTGAAGCTCACGAATGGGTATTATGACCTCCATGTTTTTTTCCACAACAATTTCAGTTCCAGGTATTTTGAAGTCTTCTGAACAAACTCTCTGCACATAAAAGACTGGCGGATACAATCTCAATGTTTCTGAAAAGTAAATATGACTGAGACTTACTGTAGATCAAATATTATAATTATAAGACTTTTATATGACAAATATTATAGAATATATATATGATATATAAATATATCTGGTGTAGCCTTTGACAGGACTAAAAGATAAAAATAAATATTATCCAAATAAGGGAAGGAAGCTGAATTGTCAAATGTTGTAACTGCAATTACATTATAAGTGTTCTTTTAGTTAGTTATTTTGCATGTATGCAATTGTATATTGCATTAACTTATTAAATATTCTCATAATTTTGACTTACTGAAAAGGCCTATATCCTGACTTAAATATCAGAAAAAATAAAACACTTTTATTATTAATAGAGAATTTTTTGGGGTTCAGTAAAGGTTGATAAAGAAATGTGTAGTTTTAAACAAAGTGTATTATTTTATTATCTGCAATGAAGCATGAAGCATTTCATAGAAAATTACTTTTGGTTGCATTAAGTTTATGTAATAATAATGTAAATCATATATACAATAAATGCAAGGGAACAGAATAAAAAAATCTTACTACCTCAGCTGGGCCTCGAACCCGGAGTTTTTTTTTTATTTAGCTCCTTGCATTTATTATATAAAATTAAAGTGGGATTAAATACCCCAACTAACATCAGTACAAAAATCATATAGTTGTTGTTTTTCTAATGTTTAGGATATTTTATTTCAACAGCCCTTAGGATGGCTTACAATGTAACCCGAACAACGCGGATAATAAAAAATACACTTT
>KZ808172.1:12268-24802 GCA_000696205.2 Oncopeltus fasciatus | reverse complement strand
AAAATATTGTAAACTTTTTTATACATTTATATATTAAACTTTTATTTATTTATCACCACAATGAATTAGAAAAAAAAAAAAGACATTCAATATCAATCACATGAGGAGAGAAGATTAGCATGGCCCCTGCGCAAGGATGTGTAAAACACTAACTAAAACTCATAATTTATGATAAAATTGCACTGTTTCAATGAGATATGCAGAAAACAGGAAGATATTAATTACTTATGTGTTCTTTATTTCCATTAATAAAGCTTTTTTTTTTTTTAGTGTGTTATTTTCCCTTCCAACCACTAGGTTCTTGGAGGGAGGGGCTATCTACAGGTTTCCACCCCATTATAAACATCTATGGCCAAGGACAAGCTTTTATTTATCGATAAGAGTTTGCCCTACACGGAATTTAAACCTGTCATTATTGTGAGACCCGAACGGATCCCCTGAGCTACCCTGGCACCCCAATAAACCACTTAACATTTTTTTTAATGTTAATTTATCTATTAATTTTTATCTATACTATAGTTGTCCTAAGATATAAATGTTGTTTAAATAATAAAGAATCTTCATATTATTATTCTCAACGTAGAGCTAATTTTGATTCCATATTATTATTTTAGATTAATAGGCCTGTCGATAAAGTGCATTAGTCACTTGCACGATACCCCAGGAAACGGCATTTGACCATTACTTACCTCAAGGCTGACTGATGAATGTGTTCATGTCCCCAGCAGTGAGGGAAATGCTAGCTCGGAAGACGATCAACCAGGCGATCCGCCCCGTGCTCATGTTCTCCGTTGTGGCAGGAGTCCATCCACGCCACAGGAAGATCGGAGTGACGGCAGCCTTGTGCTTCTACTGCTTCCTGGTGTGGCTCTTCATCGGCTACGGTACCATGGGCTCTTTCCTCTGGCTGCAGAACATCGACTTCCTGCTCTACGACTCCCTGATGCACCTGGCGTTGCAGAAAGTGCAAAAGGCCTTCCGTTTCTCCAACTACTCAGTCATTCTCATCTGCACGTTCGTATACCACAAACCTTTCTACGATGTGCTCCGCGAACTGAGGATCGTAGAGAAATCATTTGCGGACCTCCGCTTCAAATTTGAATACGATTTGAGAAAGCCTTTGATCAACATACTACTCAAAATGGTTATTTACATACCCGTCTTGTGCCTCGACATTACTCTATCAACGAGCAATCCGCAGTGGTTATTCACTTTCACTAAACTCGTGTCCGTCTATGGACCTTTGATACCCATCTTCGCTTATGAGCTTCAGTTCTATGCGGTCCTCATTTTCATCGGCGATCACTTCAGCTTCATCAATGACCGCTTAAAAGAATCAGTTGAGAATCTTCCGATACAGGAAGCTTTAAATAAAGTCTACAAACTCCTCAGTATCTATGACGACCTGAGAGAATTAAGTATTAAAATAAATAAGATGAACGCCTCTGCTATTTTGATAACTGTTCCCTGCATAGTGTTCCTTGGAATTGTGAACTTCCACCTTATCGGAATCGCTGGGCCATACAAGAGAGTTCCTCTCTTCACCCAACTTTTTGGTGCAATCATCCTCAGACTCTTCGAATTATGGAACGTACTCCAGCCTTATGTCAGGATTACAGAACTGGTAAGATATGGTAATGTGTGGTGATGCATTAAATATTAATTTTATAAATATTATTTTTTGTGGTATTTAATCCCACATAAATTTTACTAATTTTTAGTGCAAGGGAACAGAATAAAAATCTAACTGTCCAGCCAGGACTCGAACTCCTGCTATCCGGGCCGGTGCATTTACCAATTATATTACCGGGACCAGTCTGATAAGTTATTGAATTCCCCGCACTAGTGTCGAGGGTATAATCGTCTTATGCTTAAGACAGTTAGATTTTTTATTCTGTTCCCTTGCACTAAAAATTAATTAAATATTAACTTTAATTTATTATTACGTAAGGTAAACGGTTAAGTTAGAAAGATACTGCTATGATTGTCTGTAGTATTATAAAAAAAACAAAATATTGTCATGCTGGGGTATCTACGAGTGATTTCCCGTTGAAATATTTTCAAAAGTAATTAACTACCAAACTATGCTGGGTTTTTTTTTTCAATAAATAAATTATTTATTTAACATAAATTAACATGCATTTTACAAGAAATGGATGCATTTATCAATCTCGTTATTTAACTATGGCTAATTTATTATTTAAGATATATTTTATATGCTTATATCACATTAAAGAATAGATATTGACTATAATTTTGCTGGAAAGGGCATAATCATAGCTTAGCCAGGACCATATACGGCCCTAGGCAGGCCAGTAGGCNTATATATATATAATTGTGTACAGGTTAATAAAACTGTAAATATGTTTATGTATACAATAAAGGAAAAAAATTTGAAGCAGATCATTTCGCCCTTCATCCATTCTTTCATATCGTTAAGTTTTGCCTGGTTAGACGAGGAAATCAGTTCGGGTATCGCAATTCTTGCCCCCCCCCCCCTTGGCAATCTTTTATAGATAAATGAATGCTTTTCTAGAACCATGGATGTTTGGAACATGTTGGCTTCCTGTTGATAGACCTCCCTCCAGAAACCTTAGTCTTCAAATGGCACTTTAAAAAATACAAGGTTAGCAACATTATCACTTGTTGATCATACATTATTGTGCGATAACCGTAGCCTTAAAGTTTTTTGGTTGCGCTATTCAACCATTCTTGGTCACTGAAATATTATAATGTATTCGGACTGCTATCAAAAATGATCTGAATGTACATTTGCTCCTCAAATTTCCCGGATATCCATTGAGTTAGGTATGCATGTACTTCGTACATCGTATGTATCTTGCACTCCCTAGAACATTTGTTTGGTATACACCCCATCAAATGATTCTCTGACCTTCTTAAATTGCTCTAAGTCATGAACTCATAGAATGAGAGAATTTGATAGTGACAGTGGAAAGTTTTTTCTGTTTGTTTTTTTGTTTGTTTTTTTTTTGTTTGTTTTTTACTCTCCTTCCAAGAACTTAGAATCATGGAGAGAAAAGCTACCCCAGAGGAGACCACACAGTTATAAACATCCATGGCTCTGGGCAAGCTTTTATTCCTTGATAAAAGATTAACCAGTGCTTAGATGTGATCCAGCAGGGACTGATTTAGGAGTCCCGAACCTTTCTGCATAACCGAAACTTCTGGAGGGGACTTAATAGAATAGGTAAGTATGTGGTAGTTCACTTAGGTTCAAGTTTTCCTATTTGCTAAACATACTCTAATCTGAACGTGAAATTAAAAATATGCATTTAATATTCATTGCACATTTAACTTTTAATACTTAAACTTACATGTTTCAGGTAGAAGAGTTCAATTCAACACTTTTCAAGTGGATAATTCACGACAAGACTGGAATATTAAAAAAACAAGTAACAATAAAATATATCAATTTTTTTTTTAATAAAATAAAATATTGACCTATCCATATCTTATTTTAATTTGTTTTCAAAGGAGAAACTCTACATTCATATATCAACTAGAAGAGAAATATCGTTCACGGCTATGGGAATCTTCCCATTGGATCAGTCTATCCTTCATGCAGTAAGCTTACTTTCGTACTTGTTCTTGTAGGTTTGCAACCAAACTTCTTTTGCAGTGACACTGAGCCACTGTCTGTCAATAAGTGCTTATACGATACATAAAAAAAACGATACATTGAAGATGTAATGCCTTATGTTAGTTTTCAGTGAGAGTTTCCACAGCACAATCACGAATCTTTTCATTAGCAGAAGATTGCTTTTATGTCAACAGTGTGTATGGCTGTCAAAAAATTTTCAAGTCTCGAAATTTAAATTAATAAAATAAACTTATAAACTTTTATATGTTTTAAAGTTATTCAGCTATAGGTGAGTTTGTGTGATACAAATGGGCCATGTTTCCGCAGTAATGGTACATGATGTACATGATGCACCCAATATCTAAAGTAAATATTTCATTTGGTTGTGATATTTTATCCCACGTAAATTATTATTTTTTAAACAATTAATGAGAGGGAACAGAATAAAAAATCTATCTGTCCCAGCCAGGAATCTCCTGCTATCCGGGCCAGATTCGATTCCTGGCTGGGACAGATAGATTTTTTTTAATTCTATTCCCTCTCATTAATTGTTTAAAATTTACGTGGGATAAAATATCACAACCAAAAAAAATATTTATAAAGAAAAATTAAATAAAGTAAATGACGAGAGTCGACAAATAGCTTGACAATGTCAGCTCCTTCGAGTACAAGACGAAGTTCTCGCCTTTCTCGTGGGTTAGACTCTCGCTAGTGTAGAGGGAATTGAATGAGACATCTAGCGCGTCCTGGTAGCATAACTGGTAAATGCACCGGCCCGGAAAGCAGGAGATCCAGGTTCGATTCCTGGCTGGGACAGAAAGATTTTTTTTATTCTATTCCCTCTCATTAATTGTCCAAAATCTGAAGGTCCCTCAGTGCTGCCCTGAAGCACTTGAAACACTTTAACTCTGGGCAGCCAACGCTCTGAAATATTTTATACACTTTATAGTTTTCGTTAAAGTGCTTTAAGTGATTTAGGACAGCTCTGGGGGGCCTTCAGATATTATAGGAGCTGAAACGATGGATAATTTTAAAGAAATATAAAAACTATACAAACCAACCGCTTTCTTCAGAACTGTAGTTATTTATTTCAAAATTACTTATTTGAGATAAACCCCTCTGTAAAATTATCCTAAAAAACAAAGAATACCAGTGAATTTTAATTCCGATTTTATACAACGAGATCCGTTGAGTATAAACGATATCGCTCACAAATCCGGCGACCATTGAAACGACACAACTCAAATTTTGGTTTTCAGTTAAGCCTGCTCCTAAACAAATAATTTTACTGGTGCATTTGAAAAGTATCTGAGTAACACCTTCTAGCTTGAAGGTTTCACTTTAAAGAAATCTTAAACTCTTTAAATAAAGTTTTGGAAAGTATTGGATTAGGAAATCCTAATGATGCGATTTTGTTGATTAATGAGGATATAATTTACAATAATTATTTAAACACTATATATCATATTTCGTCCTTTTCAAATAATAGTTGCGCCTGATACAGAAATCTATTATAATTTAGGGTTTCTGATAAACAGCTCTTACCAGTACCCGGATTCCGTTTAATAAGGACTAAATTCTTTTTAAATAAAATTATATTTTAGTTTCTTAATCATCATTTGAAAATTCAATCATTTTTAACGCAATAACAAAAATACCTCATAAATTTGGATCACCATCCACTTCCACTCATCCTACTTCACTCATTGACGACTAACAGTGTGCTTCTCATTTGCATGGTTCATGCATATTTTCAATTGGTAAAAGATGACGAACATAATCACACAATAAAAGTACGGGATCCTTAACTCATGTCCTTCTTAACTATTTTAGCCCCCCAACAGAGAGCACTACAGGTTGGCACAGACATACAACGGAAGGAAGATTTGAGACCTGAGGCAGGGACAGTGTCCTATAGCGTTGCTCCGGGTATTAAAGAGGGCAAATTAAAATTTTAAAAAATGTTTTATTTTTAGTAAGAAAAAATGTGGTATTATATTAAATTATTGAGAATATTGGCAAGTTACAATATTACACGATCAGGTATGCAACTTTTCTAAACACACGACTAACGGATTAGAACTAATTTATTCCCTATAAAATCTCTATAACAGTTTACTTTATTTTTAAAAAAATGAATAACTAAAATTGAAAACCAAACTATCATTTTTTAAGAGACGAATTTTTTTAACATTTCTTACAGGACATTGAGGAGGAGCTATCCTTCTTTTCGTACTGTTTCAGTACAGCTCTGGGGTATAGTTACCCTTCAGTATAGCTTTGTATTTTATTATTTTTGTTTGTTCATTTTTTTTCTTCTGTTTAATTTAAAAAAACATTTACCTAAAACAAATAAATTATCAAAAAGTCCAAACATTTATTTTACTGTGCTTTTTAAATAATGTGCTTATTTAAAAAGCACGGAATATTGTGTTTCAATCACAAGATGTACAGATAGTACATATATGTACTGTACCAGTACGGGTACACTTGAACTTGCTCGAACCAAATCGAACAGAAATTTTTTTTCAGTATCAATACCAATGTTTTGTTGTATCTGTTCTCGTCATCTGCCATCACATATAGCGATAGGTCGAAAGTGGGCACATGCTTGTATCCAACTATTATTATATCAAAATACATTTTTCTCATTTGGTTAATACATTGATATATAAATTATTTATAAATTTACAGGCTCTTGCAGCAGCTGCAACACTACTCGTCATATTGATTCAATACAGTCTAAGTAAAACTAAATTATGGTGTGAATAAATATTTGACTTATAATATAAAGGAAATTTAGCAAATAAATCAATAATTATTTGTATATATTTTTTTATTTCTTAATCCTATGTGAAATAACACAAATACACTCATAGTTGTATTATTTTTTAGTATTTAGCAGATTCCTGTTAAAATAAAATAAAGGGAACCCTTTCCCCTTGTGTAACCAGCGCCCATATCTTACCCTTGGTTGATTCGTCATTATGGCTTAATAAACCCAACGTTTTAATAGTACACGATGATTTTTTTTTTTTTTTTCTTTTTTTTTGCAAAATCTTGAAAGAGATCGCAGAATTCCCTATTAATCATTTTACATGCGATACATAACAGTTTCGGCTATGGATACATTGATATTTATCTAATAATCTTTTTTGCTGTTATACTTTGTATCGACACAAACAACAAAAAAGGCGCCAGGCTAGCTCATAGAATCAATTCGGGTCTCGCAATCCTGACGCTGCGGATTCAAATCCCGCCCAGGGCAAGCTTTTATCAATAATAAACGCTTGTCCTGAGCCATAGATGTTTAAAATGGGATAGTAACCTGTAGATAGCCCCTCCCCCAGGTAAGTGGTTGAAAGAGAAGTTAACCCCTAATTTTTTAAAAACCAACATTCTAAGCACATTTTATTATTTACAATGTGTGGCATTTAATTATAATATACTAACTTTATAATATTAAAGTTTGTTTTGTTTTTTTTTACAAACAAAAACGCTATTATAATAGTATATATAAAAAAAAGATCGATTATGAAAAGTAAATTTCAAATTTAATTCAAACAAATTGGATAACTTCATATTAATTAAAATAATAACTTTTTTTTTTTTTTAATTTCGCCTTAGAGTTTTAATTTCATATCAGAGTCACTATTCCTCTTATAGTTTTTTAAATCCTTAAAAATTGTTTTTCAGTATTTGGTATTACATTCAGTTGATTCTATGCTGATTTTCTCGTTTAAATGTCACGTCTTAATATTATTTTTAAATTGTCTATATTTTATACCTCTTGATCAGTATAACTTCGTTAAAGAAAACCGCTTTCCATTCCCTCCTAATTTAGAATTGGCTAATTTAAATTAGTGGTGTGAGTTTCACTGGATATTTATGCTGTATAGGGTTCTAATTTCTTTGTGTTTTAATTTGATTTTAATTATATTTTTTAAATCAGTAATCATTAGCTTTTAATAAATGATTCGCCTTAGAGACTGGATAGCTGATCATTTCGATTTTAATTTTAATTCCTGTAATACATTTGATTTGTTGTATTTCAGACATCGAGGATCTGTTCCGCAAAATGTTTACAATTTTAATACTCGAAAACAGTGGTCTGAAATAAAGGAAGTTTTTTTAATATTCTGTAGCAGGAAGAAGATAAAAGAACCAAGCATATACACAAATCAAATAGTGACCCTGCCACAGTTACTTGAACAAAACCTAATGAAAACAATTTATTATCATTTTGGATACGATTTTTGCCTTTTCATATTCCTTGAGTGTACTGTTTTTCTTAAATGGGGATCAAATACTTTTATTATTTTGTCTGATTTTAAAAATAAGCTGTCTCCAAACCCTCAACCTAAAGCCACTTATTTTCAATTTTACAAAAAAGTTCTCATTACTCAGGGGAATGGTTATGATAAAAATATACCTCTTGAAATGCATCGAATGTTTTATAACATTAATGTGACGAAAAATTCATCATATCTACTTACTCTTAAAACATCAGATGAGCTATGGTCTTGTATATTGAAAACATATGTTGGGCAGAATATATATTCTGATAATGATTTTAAAATAAAAAAAATCAAAGCACTCAATGCCCTTCTTTTCAATAATCCTAAGAAGAAAGACTGTCAAGTCATTCTTAGTACTATAATTAAGGAAAATGTAAGTATTCATAATTTTGAATTGAAATAATAAAAATCTTCATTTCTTTTTGTACCTTAAAAGGTCAAGGCTTTTTCAACCTTAGAGGTTTGAAGTAAACTAAAACCCATAGCAAATTTAACTGGAAATGTACAAAGGTGGAGTGTCTGCTTATCTCAAAACTGTTCTGGTTACTTATTACTACTGTCTTCCAACCTAAAGAGAGTTTGCAAATAATTTATTTATTTAGTGATTATAAAAGTAGTGTCCTTAGTTTGTTTTATATCTCTCGTACATCTGTTGTATGTGGGTGACTGTTCAGCCTATTTTTTTAATAACAATTACTGCTTGCTTTTTAGAATTTATCATTGAAAATACCTTATTTAATTGCCTTTGCTTTTGGCACCTGTGTTAATGCTTGATTTTCTGTTTTGTTTAATAGCTAAAATTTAATTTCTTACTCAAGAATAATATGGACTTACTTGGTCTTCAATCTTACATTTTTTTCCTTCAAAATCTGGTGCTTAAGCATGCTTTGCTAGGATCTGTGAAGAAAGCCTTGTATACAGTTCAACTTTTTTCCATGGATACTTGTATTCAAAGTTGTGAGTTCATGTGTGTGCTTTGCAAAGATATTTATATACTGTGCATTCTATTATTCAAGAGCAGCGATGGATATTGATAAGATTAAGCTTGAGGGAACAAAGAGCAAAATACGAGATGGCTAAGGCTGACTAGTCTGTCCATGAGGGACGAGTTGGGAAAGTGCACAACTTTTATTCTTCAATTTCTTCTTTATAATATGTTTCACTTAAAGGGTTATTGAACATATATGTCAAAATTTAAATTTCTAACAATCATGTTTTATCAGCTTCTGTCATACACAATAATTCAGATATCATTATTTCTAAATTTGATCTTTCTTTAATTATCCCTTCCCATTTGCCTCATTTCAATGAATAACAAACTCAAGCAGTGATTTGTATAAATAAGCTTAAATACGAAATTTAGCTGATCTGTCCTTTCTGAACTAATGTCTAAAAAGCCTATTCTCCCAAGATCCCCAAAATCTATTTGTATAAGATGGTTCAAGATTTATTCTACTTCATGATGGAATGAATAATTTGTATAGTTGCATTTTGTAAGTATGTGTGATTGTACAAAACTTTCACAGAAGCATTATGGATACTAATTTCCAAAAGATTTTACTCATTTAATTTTTTGTTTTACTCAGAAATTCTTCAGACTTTCACTTCTCATATCTATATATGTCACTGCATTTCTGGTAAGGAAAAGTATTTTAAGAAGGCACTTATTTTTAACAATCTTATTCAGTTTTAATATTTCTTCTTATAATCCCTCCTTTTTTTTTTTTTTTTTTTTTTTTCTATCTTCTATTCTAAAAAGTTTGTTCTTTGTTATTATTTTACCAATTGTTGAGCTATTAGATACATTTAGTTTAAAATTATTTTAGGAAAATATTGTACCTGTTGATAAAGTGATATGTTTTTTGCTTGAAGTTCTGAAGAAATATGTTCCACATAATATTTTTGGATACAAAAAATCTTTTAATAAATTCCTTCGAAATATTCAACAGCTATTTAAATTCAGCAAAAAACAAAATGTTACACTGGGTTTCTTATTGAAAGGTGTTATTATAAAAGCTGAAATGTGGAAAAAAAATTTACTTGCTAAAATAGTTTTATGGTTGTTTAATGAATTTGTTATAAAACTGATAAAACTCTTCTTCTACACTACTGAGGTTGAAAAGGTAAGGCACAATTTAAACTAAAATTCTGTATATTCTTTAGTTATTCTTAAATTTTAATAAGTAACAATAAAGTTTTGGAAACCAGAAATCAAGTTTTATTTGTAAATGTTTATTTACTGTTAATCAAATAACTAAGAAATAATATTATATGCTTATAATAATGTTACTTAGATAATAAAATTACTAATTTGTCTAAAAGTTATTATTTACAAGTTATGCTCTTTTAGTCTATAATGTACAGTATGTCAAGAGGTTTTTAGAAATAACCCTTAACCAACTTTAAAAGTCAAACTGAGAGAAATTGCGTCTTTAAATTGTATATGGTGAATAACAGTACAATGAAGACAAAATGAACCAGTAACAAATTAAAGTGCATAGATTATGAAAATTGAATTTAGAAATGCTAACAAATGCTGTATTAAGTGTTTCTTGGGTATTAGTAACCAATAAGAAAGGGGGCTCTATTTGCAAAATTGAAAACAAAAAGAAAGAGGTGAATTTATTTAATTTCATTAAGCAATTTAAATCGATGTATTGTTGAAAACAATAAAGTATCAAACCTCAACACGACTCACTTTGTGTTGTTATGTTTAATACCCATGGGAAAGTTGATAATTACTCCCTTTAGGACTATGAATGTTTTATAAAGTTATATTATTTTTTTATGTAATTACATTAATAGATTAATTTCATTTGAATCCTATGTAAGGATCATAAAGCACTTTTATTTATTTATTATGTTTAATAATTGGCTAAATATTGATTGGACTATGAAGTAGAATATAATGTAGATCATTAATTTCTCTATGTTTTTATGGGAATGAAATAAAGTTTTCCTAATTGTTTTTTATTTTCACTCAAAAAATAATTTTCATTACTCACTGATGCAGTTATACATGCTTTAGGATAACAGCTTGGTGTTCATTAAAAAACATTTTTGGCTGAAGTATATGAAAGAAACTGTTAAAGTAATGGTATCAAACTACCAATTAGAAGAACTGCCTTTTCTTCCTTCAAAAGGACAAGTGAAACCTTTAAGATTTCTTCCAAAATTAAGTGGATCTGGTTATCGACCTGTGATTAAGAAAAGGTATACATCATAATTTAATGTAGAGCAATAATAATAATTAATCGTGTGCTTTTATACCACAAAGAGATAGCATTAACAGTTGTGAAGTGTATTATGGTTAAAATGTCATTTTACTTAGGTGGATATTAGTTGGCCTTCTTGAGTCATGTTCAATTAAGGCCAGGCTGTAAAATAAGTACACAAAAAACTAATTAATCAGATGTTATTTTCTTTATTGGTGCCAATACTTCGGCTTTTGATATTAGCCATCATCAGGGCTGGAATCATTCACTATAACTAATTCTATGAAATAAAGGAATAAAATAAAATTGAATGCTAATATATACATTTTAGAAGAAAAAAAAAAAAAAAAGATCATTAAAATTTGGAAATTAAATGCAGTGATAATTGTAGTTGTAAAAAATACACTGCCGGACAAAATTAAAGGATCACTTACAAATATTTATATCATTATTACATAAGAGATAAAAATAGAAATTCCATTGCCTCAGACTGGACTTTGTGTTGTATCTTATCCAGTTAATCCTGTAACTGTTTATATTCCCACCCGTTTATGGAGAAAAGGGTCAGTTAATCCACTTCTTTTCTTTCTTCCTATCAGTAAATGGTTAGTTGTTAGCAAAGATTCATCTTATTGAAGATTTTCTAACATTTAAGAGACTTTAGTTTTTACTTGTGAGTTTAGTAAGAACGTTATGATGGCCAATAGAAGAGCATTGACCGAAGAGGAATCAATTAGTGCTGTTGCTTTGAGTGAAGAAGGGTTTTCTCAAAGGCATATTGCGCAGTGGCTCCAGCGGTCACAATCCGTAGTGTCCAGGGTGCTTAATAGGCACCGTCGAACTGGAGGGCCTACAAGAAGAGTTGGACAAGGCCGTCCGAGGTCAACTTCCCATCGTGACTGGGTTATTAAATATATTACTGATCAACTGGTAATAGTCTGCGTGATCTCCTCCAGAGGTTCAGGAATATGCAAATTTCAGAGCGAACCGTGAGAAGATGACTCAGCGATTATGGATTGACCTCCCATCCTTCAGCTACTGGACCTCTTCTCTCCAGGGAACACCGGGTTGAGCGCTTGGGGTTTGCTCGGGAGCACCTAAACTGGACTAAAGAAGATTGGAGCCTCGTACTATTCAGCGATGAGACAAGATTCTGTCTCCAGACGGACGGGAAAAGGTATGGTGAAGGCGGGGAGAGAGGTATGCTCCATGCACTTTTCTCCAAGGGTTGCATTTGGTGGTGGGTCAGTGATGGTGTGGGGGGGCATAAATTCAAACTCCCGTATAGAGTTGGTTCTTGTGAACCGTGGCTCTATAACTGCTGACAGGTACATTAGGGAGGTACTTGAGCCACATGTAATACCTTTCGCCAGAAATATCGCAGGTAACTTTATTTTTCTGCACGATAATGCCCGACCTC
>KZ808172.1:0-12213 GCA_000696205.2 Oncopeltus fasciatus | reverse complement strand
GATTTAAGGGAAATGTTAGTGGAAGAGTGGAACAACATCCCAGAACAACATGTAAGAGCCCTGGTCGCTGGAATGGGCAGGAGAATGGAAGCAATTATCAGAGCTAGAGGTGGGAATACCAATTATTGATCGTTTTCCTCGAATTCTTCCTTTTTATTCAGTTTTGTTATTTCATTTCATTTCAAAGATTTACTTTTTCATTTTGAGACTGTAGGACTTTTTTTATTTGTTTTCCTATTAAAAATTTCTAGAAAAGAATTTTTTATTTTTTATTACCCTTATAATAAAGTGTGACTTCCAAAAAAAAAAAATAATATTTTCAAAAATACCCAATACAGTTCAGTAATTTCAAAATAGTGATCCTTTAATTTTGTCCGGCAGTGTATATATAATAAGCAAACTATAATTAGATATATTTTAGTGATGTCAGAGAAATCTCTATGGGAGGCATCTTTTCACATCAGTAAATCTTAATCTAAATCATGCCTCTATCAATGATACATATACAGGACAATGGATATTTCACAGCCTATTCCAATGTTTTCCAAATAATTTAATTTTAAAAATATTAACAGTTCTCTGATTAGTTTTCTTTGAAGTAGTTCTCTGTCTTAATTCCTTCTCTTGTCTAGTCTTAATCCCTTTTAAGAATTAGTTCTGCCGATCTACAATGAGTTACTGAAACACTCTCTCCTTTGGTTTATCAATCAGTTTACCTGTCGCCTTTGAGGTGACAAGACTCATCTCACAAAGAGATTTCTCTGTACGCCACCATAAGTACTTCTATTGAATTATAATTTATATTGATTTTTTTTTATAATTGCAATTATTACTACATTCAATTCTCACATTATATTTCAATGTTCCTCTTTATTTTTTATATCTTACATGAATGTTTTAGATAACATTACATTTTATTTTAGTCTTATTTTTATATTTAAATACTCAAGCCTTATAGAGTTGGTTATATTTTCCATTTTTTGTTTTATTTCAGCCCTGTTTTTGGTTTAAATGAGTTTACTCTATCTGAAATGTTGGCATAAATAAATAAAATATTACCCAATAATTTATTTTACTTCTTGATCAAAACCATAATTATTTTTCTGTTTTATTTTGCTTAGTTAAACCTCATTAATGCTTTTATTTAATACTTTTGTCCTATTCTGATGATTAGTGTTAGTTCGATTAAATCCAATTGTGAAATTTTATAAATAGTGCATAAAAACACTGAAGTTCAAAACAACTGTGTTTCATTATAATCAAATCTTTTGATACAATATAAGTAGTATACTATTTCTGTGTTAGAGAAGTAACCTACTGCTTTTATTAGTTTTAAAAGTAATTTTTGTAATTACAGTTTGTTTTAACCTCTCAAACATTAAACTCTCTGTACTGTCAATCACTCAAAATAAATTTTAAAAAGTATCATTCAACATTAATTATCGTATATAATACTTATTTTCCACCCTCATTCCTTTTATTTTGTCTAAAGTGCTGTGGATAAGATTTTGAAAGAGGAATATGAACTTAGCAACATATTTCTGAAGCAACTCATTGCTGTGAGATGTGGGCGATATCCTCAGCAGATCACAGAGTTGCATAAGTCTTGGATTAACTTCATTAAGAAAAGAAGTAGAAACAAATGTTTCTATGTTAAAACAGATGTCAAAGATGCCTATGGATCAGTTATTCATGTAAGCACTTAGTTTCTTATATTTTTAAGTTATATTTTAAATCCTTAAGTGATAAGAAAAATGAATTTAGATCAAATCCACACTTAGTTTGACCTTGGGCATAGACTTAGTCAGGATTCAGTAAGTAATGGTGCTCAAAAGCAGTAAATTAGATAAATTTCAATAGAAGCATTTAGGAATCCATATTTGCGCTTTAAAATTGTGTTTTAATAAATAAATAAAAAGAAGTTCTATGGCTATGTAGATAAAAGATTGATTTATAAACGACCTGTGTGCTACTTATGTGCACTTGGCCAAGCCTCAAAGATTTTATACACTTTTTTTTTTTTTTTTTTTTAATATATTCCTATGAACTACCTGCTTTATGCACTTATGATTAGGTAGTTTTTCCAGGAGTTAGGTGATTGGTCTTACTCCCAACCCTCACAAATCATAGAACGCCTGTGATTTTCTGTAGGAGTTTACTCCCTTAGAAGAGTTGCCACCTGTAGACTGATAGATCTCATCAATCCGAGGTCCTTTTTCATAACCAATGGGCCATCAGCAGGTGGGTGTAAGCTAACCTCCTACTGGTTTACTACCACCTTGACTATAGCATACTCCTCTTAAATCAACCTATCTAACTTGTCTCCTAGATCCTCATACTGCTTATCCTAAATAATTCTTACATACTTTTTCCCAGTATTGTACCTTTTGATGCAGGCCACTTTCCCTTTGTACTCACTGCCTCACACCCCATCCATCTTAAATTTCCAAACCATCTCTCAGTCATGAACATTTGATCCAGGTGACAACACGTTTCCTCTCACT
This sequence comes from Oncopeltus fasciatus, assembly GCA_000696205.2. Lineage (NCBI taxonomy): Eukaryota > Metazoa > Arthropoda > Insecta > Hemiptera > Lygaeidae > Oncopeltus > Oncopeltus fasciatus. The sequence goes on along the minus strand of KZ808172.1, from coordinate 9,709 downwards.
TTCATGATAGGTAGGTGTGTTGAACTTTCTACCACTTTTATTGTTTTTTTTCTTCAGCATTTGATATCACATTTCTTTTAGTTAAATCAATTTTATCTAATGGTATTGTAAATCTTTTGGTTTTTCTTATGGCATTGTATTCTAACAACCCTGAAGATGGCTCACAATGTAAGCCAAAAAGTCAACAGATAATAAAAAAATAAACTTTTAAAAAATTGTATTTTTTTTATCAACCTTGGCTGAACCTTAAGTCTATAACTTACAACTTTACAATGCCTATCTACAAATTATCTCCTAATAACACAATAAACTATTTGATTTGGTTGATCAAAAGTGAGGATTTATCTACAAACTAAAATTTGATGAGAATCATTTTCACAGGGATCAAAAACGAATATCATTACATGATACTAACAAAAAAAAGTTATACATGGAAAATTCAATATTTCTTTATTAGAAAACAATATATTAAGATTTAAGTTTACATGACAAGTTCAAATTAAATATTTTTTAACTATAATGCTGATTATTTAATTTAGTTTTTAGCTTTTGTGTGTTAGACTTTACTTGCTTAGCTCAAGAATTATTCTCATGCCACTACATCATAAATTTTTTACATTAGTTAGTTTATAAAATCTTCAGCTGGGCTGGGTTACCATTCTTTTATTTTATTTCTGGGTTTATTAGAATTCACCACGTGAACATAGAATAAAATATAAGATGAGAATAAGTTTGTGGTCACTCATTTCTGTACTTAGACAAATCTATGAAAAATATGTTCATTAAAGCTTAATGATTGTAGGGGCGCCGGGATAGCTCATGTGATCCGTTCGGGTCTCACAATCCTGGCGCTGCGGGTTCGAATCCCGCCCTGGGCAATCTTTTATTTATAATTAAAAGCTTGTCCTGAGCCATGGTCGTTTAGAATGGTAGATAGCCCCTTCCTCCATGACCCTAAGTGGTTGAATAGAAGGCTAACACTTAAATAAAAAAAGCTTAATGATGCAGCCCTTACCTGAGCTACTTCCTTCTTATGTTTAGTCAGCATCAAAGGGTTTGAAAATAAAAACAAAGAAATGGTATGCACTAAAAAAACACTATTTCTAGTTACCATATACAAATTGTGCTTTGTTGGTATAAGCTATGTATATAAAATAAAATAACTTACTTTATTCAGTTTTTCTGCTATAATGGTTTTCTGTTGGAGTTAAGAAACGTTGTGATTTTCATAGGTTACTAACCTCCTGCAAGACTGATTTTTTTTTTTAATTTAATTTAAATATTGTTAAGCTAAAAGTGTTTTTTTTTCTATTATATTAATTTATTTTTGAGTTTTTCCTTCATAAGAAAAATTACAGAATTTTCCTATCTTTGATTTCACTATTTAATTGAATAAATGTATTTAAATGCTGAATTATTATCAACCCCTATGTTCAAAAATAATTTTAACATTTCATTTTTAATTAATTTTAAGTTGTAAAAAATAATTAAATATAAGGAAAGGAGACATATTTACTTCACTAAAAATAAATAAAACACACACTAAGAATGATATATTTTTATTAATAGCTGAATTACATAAAGTAGTTAAGTAATAAATTGAAATTTATTTAAAATGACTCTAAAATTAAAAGAATCATTTTTCTTTGCTTTTCTTTATCATATAGTATTATTTTTCCAGGAAAAATTAAAGTCCATCCTAGAAAAATGGTGTGAGGGTTTGCCCTCAAACTTAGAACTTTTAAATTTCACCTATGAAGGAAAGTGGGGAAAAGTTGATACTCTTTCACAATATGTTAATTTACAACCATCTGTTGGAAATAAAATTCTTAAATATAAACCCGGAGGAGAAAAGGTATCATTTAATTTAGAAATGATAAGTGTTTTTAACTTTTATGTATTGTAATTAACCAAGTTTTTTTTTAAATATTAGTCTTTTAAATTACTAATTATAGCTACTCAGACTGAATGGTGAATTTATAAATTAAAAACTCTTCATGTGTCCTATTAAAGTTGCATTAGATATCAAAATAGGAAGTCACTTTTACAATTATTGACCTTCGCTACTATTGGTCTCTTATGGAATCATTGTAATCAGTCCTCCTCCCAGAAGTTGTGTAGCCCCTTCAAAGACATTTCAGGTTTATAGGAAGGGATGAGAAGCTAATCCAATTGTATAGTATGAACAGTAATAATGAATGTAGTATTAAATCCTGCTTTGAAGTTTTATAATCATTTTATTTTAATGTAGTTTATAAAATATGTATCTTTAGTTTTTATTAAAATAATTTTTCCCTATGTGAGTTGAAAACTATTAAATAATTTACTTTTACTGAGTTAAGGTGTTTGTTTGTACCCTATTTTAAGCATATGTTTTTTTTTTCTCTATTCAAAATTAAATCCTTTGCTTGGAAAAATATACAATATATTTATAAGCCTAATTAATACATTTTCCTGAATATAAAAATAAATATTATTAGCTTTTTAGAAACTATGTCGAAGGGTTTTCCTGATTATGGTGTAGAGATACAGCTTGAGAAAACCATGTCAAATATTGAACATCAATTTCTCTCCACTATCATTGAGATGAAAACACCAATTGTGCCATATTTTGGTTACCTCCTGGACGTTGATAAAGGTTTCATTACACCAAATATGGAAAAATATAAAGGGATAAATATAAAGTCTTCTATATGTTTCAAAAATCTGAATAAAAGGTAAGTTTATTTAAATAATAATTATTATATTTTCCTTTATTTGTAACAGTAGTGTAAATTGTAAAGAAAATCCAAAAAAGGCCATTGAATTTTAACAAGTTTTGATTGTTCTTTTGGGCAAATATTAATTTGTTAACAAATTTATTAAAATTTGTGTTGTGGTATTTATTTGTTGTTTTTTTCGAAGCTCTATGCACTCATTTTTTTATTATTACTATTCTTTGACAAAAAAAATTCCCTGGTGAATTTCCTATTGCTTTTTTATTAATTTTCATGAACTGTTTTTTGTTTACAAACTTAGATTTGAAGTTCATTAATATTTAAGAATCCTATGCTTTTGTCAGAGTTATCCAGAGTAAGAAATGCATTCTCAACAGCTTCCTTGGTTCATCTAAGTTTGTTAATGTCATCATTAAATCCAAGGAGTTGAATGAACCAATTGATTTTAGTGTCAGGGACTTGGGCATGTATCATGTGGTATTTCCAGGGAAAATTTAAACTGGACACAAGTGAATCATCTCACTTTAGAACTTTGTATGATGAGTGGGTTACTTATTTCACTGTACACTTTCACAACACATTAGCTCTCTCCATGGTAATGTATTGTATGCGGTTAAGTTTTCCTGGAATGCAAGTCCAAAAATAAATCGAGCATATGGGTATTGAATTTCTTCCTTTTCTAGAATCTGATAGTCTAAGAACTGACCAATGGTGGACTTTTCTTGCTGTAAGCCTCATTGTTATTTTCCAAATATCCTTTAAACAAATAGTAAAAAAAAAATTAATAAAAAAGTTAATAATCTAAAAATTCAAATTACTTGTATTTCATTATACAATTTTTCAGTGATGAGAATGATTTTTTATATATTATACAAAATTCTTATATTGTCAACTATATGTGGTGTTTATGCCATATTTTTCTTTCTCTTTTTATTGATTGTTCGATTACTCTAAAGCATATTAGTAGTCTTCAGGAATAGTCTCAATAATCTACTGCCAAAAACAATATTTCTTATTATTAGATGTTTTTTGTTGGGATTCGGTCAAGGTAGATCCAAAACAAGTTGGTCATGAAAATGGGATCTTAGTGACAAGACGTCCGCTCTCGCCTTCATGATAGCCCTGAATATGGCTTACAGTTTAAGCCAAAACATTGGCAGATAATTTAAAAAATACACAATTTTTTTTTAATTTGTATTTTTTTTTTAAACTACTTTGACCAAACCCTAACAATAAACATCAAATAATAAAATCTACAGTCAAAAAACTCTCCATTTGAAATATTTCTTATTGTCATTTCTAGTAGTAAACATTATTCACTATTTCTATAGTAAGATTAAAACCTTCTCGGCCTCAGTGTAAAATTCCTTATCAATCACAATTGTAAAATTATAAATATTAATAGTAGGCTTGAATGTCCTCAGGTGAAAGGTTTTTAATCTTCTTGGTGGCTGGTGTGTTTACCTTTTCAGCACAGATAAATTCTCACTTAACAATTTCTCGTGATTATACTCCTCTCTTTCACTCGGAGTGAAGTTACTTTTAACAATGAGGAAGAGAAGACACCAACTTTACACTTTATTTTGTTTTAGTTCGGTAAGCAGCTTATTTATTCTTAGCTAATCCAAAAAGTAGCAGCTACAAACAAGGTGCATTAGACTGGTTGCATAATAAATAAGTAGAAGAAAGACCATACATCATAATTTTGATATTTAGGAGCATATCTACAGTAGCTTACTTCTTTAAATTATTACTTAAAATAATTCCATTAGGCCTTTACTAATGTATAGTTGTGATATTTGGTTTGCCTACTTATTTCAGGTACTTATTTTTCTTAGATTGAAAGAAAATCAATTGATAAATGTGAATAAATTTTATCATATTTGTTTCAGTGTTTTGGAATCTAAGATGACCTATATAATTTCATTAAAACTTCAGAAACTGGCATTAGATCCTGCCTATCAAACTAAAAAGATTTTGTTTAATAATATTCACATTGCTTCTTGTGTTTTGGCTCTTAAATTTGTGGCAATGACTCACTTTTTGAGAATGGCTGAAGTTGATTTAGATGATGATTTCATGGTTTACTGCATTAGGAAAGGAATTACTGCTGTTGCTCAAAGTTGCTTTCGGAAGGGTATGTGATATCTCACCCATTGGATATATTGTTGCTCCAATAGTCATAGTAACAAAAGGGTTCAGTTCAAATCTGGTCATGATAGAATCAAGATCCAGAACCAGATTTGTTTTCAATTTGTCTGGGGAAGCAGACTTAATGAATTTTAATAAAATATGCTTATTCATATTAACAATACTTAATAATTTTTTTTTTATGTTTGCGGGAGGGGGGAGGCGTAGTTAAAATGATGGAAAGGATTTTCATTTTCATATTTGTATGATATTCATATAATTACACTTAACTGTTTTTATAATTTATATCATATAACATAATAATATCATCATATTTTTTTTTTCAATTTATGTAATTATTGAGTAGATTGGTTATATTTTAAAAATAATTGCCAAATTTCTCCTAATTCTCGTATAGTATTTAAAGTTATTAATTCCATAAATATTATTCTATTATGGAAGATTGAATGAGCAGCATAGTTTTAATATTTTGTTAATTTTCTACTTTAACTTATTTTTTTATTCTCATTTTTACTCTATGTTAATTTAAATATAAGAATAGATAAGAGATTTAAGCAGTCGCTCCAGAGCAAAAATATATGATGATATAATTCAAAAATTAATAGTAAGTATGCTCTTACTTAAATGAAAATTATAAAAAGGACTGTAAAAAAACTGAAATTTTAGCTAACTAAATTTATTTAATTTATTTATTTATTCTATAATTAACACAGATAATATAAATATGTTTATTATTTTAACCACTAAATAATAATGCTCTTTTTACTACCTTAAAATAATTATTAAATAATATACAGTTCTTGAATGTAATGATAAGTTAGAATGAAATAACAAATTAAAATAATGCTAACTCATTATTTAAATAGAAGCATGGTGGCTAAGTTACTAGACTCCTGAGTCAAAGGTCCCAGGTTCAATGCTTTCAGGTTGTCTAATCTTTCTGTTCCTATGTTTGTAATGGCACAGAGGATTACTGAGGAACTACACCCCAGCTCTAATTGAGTACCATTCTTCATTGAATGAGCAAAATCAGACAGCCAGAATGGTGTGATGACCCATACCTTCTCTAGTGTGCCATATTTCAAGAATACATGCACTTAACTAGTATTTCCCCCGGGGCCTATATGGCATGTTTTTTTGTTTTTTTTTTCAATATTCAAATCCCCACGGATTCATCACAGAATGAAATAAGTTCCTCTTTCTAGAACTATCATACCTTCTATTATCCGTCTTCATTGGTTTCTGCCAACCATCTTCTGTTGGCAAGCGCTTTCGGACATTATCCATCCTCATGGCCGAATACATGTGTTCGGCCACGAGGATGGATAATGTCAGAAAGCGCTCACCAACAGAAGATGGTTTGCAGAAACCAATGAAGACGGATAATAGAAGGTATGATAGTTCTATATTCATTGGTAGTGAAATAACCTTTTAGATTATTTTTCCTTTTTCTAGACTTATTTTGAACTATCAAAACAAACTTTTCCTGCTTATTCTTGCTTTATTTCTGCATCCTTACTTTTCAGTTATTTAATACCATTAGTACAGCATTACATTATTTCCTTAGATAGAAGGCTACACTATTCTATTTCCTATAGAAATAAGTTTCAACTTTTTCATTTTCCCACATCCTGAAAAACTTTTTCAAGAACAATTTCAGCTTTCTTAATTTGTGCAACTAATAATTCACAATTGTAACAACAATACAACTTTAATGAGTATTGAGTTACCCTTTATATTTTAGGAAAACCAGCTATAAAAGTTGCAGCAGCCAAGAGAATGTGTTTGAAATCTTTTATACAGATTTTAAAAAGAAAGCAATGCTTTTCTAATATCATTTATGCACTACAAGAAATGGAAAAAAAAATCCATATTCCTTCAAAAAGAATTGCTAAAGTTATTAAATTTACCAGTAAAACAATCCACTCTTCGCTGTTGACTTCTGTTAATTTAATATGAACAGCGGTTAATTTTAGTATTCAGGTATGTGATTAAATTTTTTTCTCTATGTATTTATATATATAAAGAGAGTTTTACTATATTTTGAAATACATCTTAATTTTATACATGCTGCCCAAATATTCTGTGTAAACTTTAGAAGGATGCTCTGGAGCATTGTCGTTCAAATGCTTATAATAATGTTTGATCAATATTTCTGAAGAGTTAGCACAACTTCAGAGAAGTGGCGCTCCTTGGTGTACCACTTTCAAGTTACACTCTCCAGTGCTTTTAACACTCTCGTTTCAAAATGTTCTTCACACTAAAGAATTCTGCTACTATTCTCTACCTAACAGTTATGGATTTCCAGACAGTTATTGTATTCTTATCTACCAACACCCATACTTTGATCTGAGTCTTCAGACATTGTAGTAAAAGAGGCAACTTATTCTCCTGTCATTTTACTGTTTACATTGGAAGCTTTCCCGCTTTTGAACTTCTTCCTTGCACCATTATGGGGTATCCAAAGATTACCTACTTCAATATAATTGCACATAATGCTTCAAACTGATGGTTTGTTATGACCAAGAACTTCTCTATCTGGGAGTGGATCATTCTCCTGTTCACCTCCAAACAGCATCAATGTCTTTTTTTATTACACATGAAGGTAGCTGACTTTTATCTTAAATCTTCCTCAGGCTCAAAAATTCCTCTATCAAACTTCTGGTTCCACCTTAAAATCATTTTAAAATGTAGAGTGTTTTCTCCAAGCACAGGCAACATTTCCACATAACACTAGCATTTAATCCATACCTAAACCACACAGAAAAATGCTGGGAATTCAACTTAAGACCAAGATATCTCAGCACCTTCCACTTGCCCAATCAAAGGGGAAATAACTTTAGACCATAAACTCAGCCACCTATTTACTGTGCAGTCTAGGTCTGTCCATGTGTCAACCTGTCCCTTCCTTACCTAATTCTCTCAATTTTTCTACTGTCCTTTGCATTTTAACTGACTTTTAAAAAGCTATTAAGAATGTAATTTTAAGTATTATAATTATTCATTTTTGGTTGAAATTGGATTGAGAAGGGGGTTATTATAATCGTAATATCTTCATTTGTATTTGAGTTAAAAAAGCTTATAGAATATAATATGTGTAAAATGTAAATTTCTATTACATTTTTATAAAAAGTGCTAATTAAGGAAAACATTTACAAGTGTAACTATGATGAGTGAGCACTTCACTCTCTCTTTCTTCCCAGCTAGTATAAAACAAAGCATTGTGGTAATATCTTTTACACTAAACTTGACATTGAAATTTGTAATTTATTCTTATTTATATACATATTAAATTTTATCATTAACCAACTACTAGCCTATTGCTCGATCCCACACCATTCCTTGGGATGGCGTCAAAGAACTCAAGGACCTCAATTTCAATTTACACAAATTATCAAATTTTTTCCCTTGAAGGAAATTGGCAATGAATTGAAACAAGTAGTAATCCGATAGTATGAGTTCTCTGGTGTCCATAAGGTGGATAAGGCAGGAGTCCCTAAAACATTTATTTGGCTTCAAGTGTGAGGACGAACATTTATCTTTTAGGAAACTCCTTTTCAGTTGATCAAAGCAGGATAATCTTCAGACAACTTTGCATACAATCTTTCCAGTTGTTAGCAATCGAGTTCAGAATTTAGAGCATTCCTCAGGAACAAATTCATGATGAATAACACCTTCAAAATTACAAAAAATTCAAAGCATAGATTTTTTTTTTTTCAAATTGCCCCCTTCCAGTAACTGGTAAAACAGTTTAGTTGTGATGTAGCCATTGCTTACAGGAATTTGGATTTTGTCAGTAAACCCACTTTTCATCACAGGTGACAATCTTCCAGTAAAATCTCATATAGAAGGGTTTTTCAATAAACTTTGACAAATTTCTAACCTCTTGCTGATTGCTGAGGAGCAAGTTCGTGAGGGCCCAGTCTACTGCATGTTTTTTACCTTCCTCGTGGGGAGTAGATGACTACAGTATCTTTCGACACACACACTTTACTTTGAAAATAATTAGGCATCGCATCAAGGAAGTTAGCATCAATATAAGTGGCTTGCCCACTAAAAAACCATTCACTTTTTTTGCAATTAGTGCTGGTTGCTGGCAAGTGTATTTTGGCCCTTTGGAGATGTCATGTCGTCACCCCTTTACATGTCATTTCCTCCATTGACTATTACTTGATATATTGGTATGTGACATATTACATGTAGTATTTACTTTGTGTTATTTAAAAAAAAAAAGTTGAGCCTTGAACCGGGCATGCTGGACTTGAGAGCTTGATGATAAGAGTGGACAGTACAAACAGTCGTCTCTCTCCTGTCCACTGCTATATGAGGGGGGGGGGTAGTTATGTAAATTTCATATAAAAATTTGTATTTCTTAAATAGAGTTCGACAGCAGCCATTGTTGAGAGAGGACGTGTTTTGTTAGCTCTCTGCAGTTGTTTCTTTTGAAGTGATTAAAAGTGTTCAGTTGTTACCAAACTGGTCACAAAAAAGTTTAAGATGTAGCCAACCTGAAGAAGTTGACATAGTTTCAAGGAATATCACCGCGGAACAAGCCCACAGCAAGTGAGTGAAATACTCATTTCTTTTTAGTAGCAAGGGGTATATAGGCAGACGTGCTTGGTCAGGCGCGTCCCCTCCAGCTCCCAGCCAGCCGGCTTACACTATCGGCTAAGCAGATTAAGTAATCTCTGCTTGGTCCCCCGGCTTAGCGATAAAGAACAGTAAATATTTGTATTTACTATTGTTTTTGTTTTTCTTATTATATTTACGTAATGAGTGATGCTTACCTTCACAAAAAAATAGCAAAGAAAGGAAAGCGCCCTCATTCAGCGGGAGGCTCC
>KZ808171.1:216462-235749 GCA_000696205.2 Oncopeltus fasciatus | reverse complement strand
TGGTTATCATTAAACACCTCGACAAGTATAGACCCGTCGCGTAATTTTCTCACCGCTTTTACTTTACCTGCATGTCCAAATATTACTTTTTCAATTAAAAAGGGGGAGACATTGGTAAGATTACCCTCTCCTTCCTTTTTAATATGAACGAACTTAATCGTCTGTGTGACGAATGTACACGACGTATCATCCCGCCGCGGCGGAAAAAGTTTTTTTCGCCTCTTAGGGCTTGGGGAGTTTTCCATCCCCAAGCCTCGAAAACCACTCACACTCAACTTAACAAACTGAGTAAATAAAAATAAAATGAAAAATAAAAATAAACTGTGGTTAAAACGATAAGGTCTACTTATCAGATATCTTAATCCTCAGGAGCGTAGAGATCCTCTCTGCACGACTGCCAAGGCAAGACTGTAAATCTGTGAAGACCTCAATCTAAATAGTTATATTTCATCGAAATTCTTTAAGAAGCCGTAAAAATCGTCAAAGAAATTAATTTATAGTATATATATCTTCGACTAAAATATTTAACACATCAAAATAAATTATTTACAAACACAAGGTCCCAAGGAATACTATTCCCCGCTAACCCCCTCAAACCATTTTATTTGTCATATCTTGAATGTAAAACATCACTTTTTGAGGGGATTGGTTAGAATTTTGATTCTTCACGTATATTGTTACTGAATAGAATAAACCCAAACAAGTTTATTATTTATGGTTTGTAACATTAAGCCAGGAAAATTTTGTTATAAAGAGAAGTTAATTTAAGCTTTAAAAATTAATAATAAAATTTAAAATGGAATAAACACTAAATTTAAGTGAATAAATAGATAATCACTAATAAAATAGTACTGATGAAGTTGGACAGTGGCGAACGCACCATGTTGACAGAATCCATCCGGAAAAATGTTGCTTGTGAGTGGAATGTAAATTCTTTAAGCACATGACTTTCAAATAGGATATCCCATGAATGTATCATATGTCTCATGCAAATGTCATGGGGTGGCGTACTGACAGCGAAATATCTCACGGTAAAGAAGGCTGCTACGAAACACTTCCCGAAGTCTCTTCATCGGAGGGGGCAGGCAAAGAGATATAAATCCGGTAGTTATCCACAGCCGGAGGTAATGGGGTTCGAGGGTGAATATAGTGATTTGTGACGTAATAAGGACCCCGATCCCCTTCATACCCATGAATTACAGTGATGGAGGGTACTACTCTCAGCCATCCATAGAGAATGCTGTTACATGGGAGGAAGCTGCAACCGAATGCAGTCCAGACGCAGTGTTCTTCATTCAACACAAAATGTAAAAGAAAAATCAAATGTTAACAAACTTAAAAATAATATGAGAATAATAGTAAAGCTCCCAGATAAATAAAATTAATATTCCCTGAATGTATGGTTCTATTAAATTAATTTTTTTTTTTAAATTGAAACAATTTATAGAAACCACCAGTTAATTATTTGACAAAACTTAAACTTAAGTCCATTTTGAACGATAGACCTATTTATAAATGTATTATTATGGTATGTATCTTTCTGCAGGTGTTCAGAGGTTTTTAACTTGTTCTTTTGTTGCAAGACACCTTACTGAGTTGTGCCCTTGCAAATTTACGGTCAGAGGAACATGATAAAGTACTCAGAGACAAAAAGGATCACTAACGCTCCATATTATGTGTCCAACTCTACCCTTCATCACGACTTTAATATTCCTTTCGTCCAAGATTATCTCCATAGTAAACTCCAATTTCATCCTAATCCACAGTGATGTTCCCTTAATTATTTTATTCTTATTTTTATTTTTTTTAATTATTTATTTTTTTATTTTCTATTGTAATTTTTCTATCTTATCAAATTACAAGATGTTAATAAACGAATGCAATAAATAAAGATTTATTGATTTAAAAAAAGAGTCCATTAAGGTGGAGTTGCATAAACAGATTTCTTATGTTGCATTTCAGACGTATAAGAAAAAAACACATCTGAATTTTATAATCGGATGTAACAATAAACGCAAAAAGCAAGGTTATCATGGCTATAGACTGACCAAGAGAGGAACAAAATAGGAGCGCTTTCGAAAAAATGTTTAAAAAAGTAAATTTTTTAAAAATTATTTTAGATGTAAATTTGAGTACCTTAAGTTTTATGAAGAGAGGCTTATCAGGAATTCCGTCTTGGTAGTTGAAGAATTAAAAAATAATTTGTGGGCAAATAAATGATTAATTTTAGCTAGCATTCCGAGCGGAATTTCAGCCCTTTATCAGGGGGAGAGAGACTAGTGCTCAACTGAGTCTACATCATGACTCGAGTCATGATACATCATGAGCCATGTCGTAGACACAGTTGAGCACTAATCTCTTTTCCCCATCACTCTATTAGTCATGATAAAGCCGAAACTTTTGCTAAAATAAGAACTTTTTTGGTCCAAAATTAGTTCCTAATTCTTCAACTACCAAGACCGAATTCCTGATAATCCTCTCTTCATTATAAAAATCATGCTCTATATTTTTTTTTTTTTTTACTCTAAGAATAGCCAAGATGTAGAAAATTTTCAATTAAGTCACTTTTTAATCTTCCTGGTTTAGAGAATGACGTTCACAAACCGGACTCGGTTCCTTTAATTTCGAAAATTGAGGACGCTAGACAGCAAAAAGTTATATAGTACACACACACACACACATACACATGATCTTAATGATCATTTAGGAAACATCATTTTTTGGTTTGTATATCAAATGCGATTTTGACTCTCTTTTATACCCATATTTAATAAAACACGGGAAATCTCCTTAGTTCAGGGTGCTTCTACGTGATGAACTTCTACTTGTATTAATGTTAGTGACGGAAGCACTGTAAAAGTGCATTTAGTTAAGACACTCAAGACACAAATTGTCAAAGAACAGCAAGTTCAAGAATTTTTCCATTTTGAACTAAATTCTTCGTTCAGTTTGTAAAAAGACGAAGATTCAGTCGACCGTTTGATTCGTTGTTACGGTGGACTGTCCCTGTAGAACCGCGTTCCAAGCCGCATATGGTGGGAGTTGAGGGTCGCAATACGACCTGCTCTCAATAGCGAAGGCTCTCAGCGCGGTCTGCTGTGTAGAGCTGAAACAACAGAACTAGCTCTCGTTCAAAATGAGAGTTGCGCAAAAAACGGGCGAGAGACAAACGAGACTGAAAGGGCCCAGCTGATTGAGGGGGGTGGGGGGTCTCTTGTATTGCTTGCGTCACAAGTCGCGGGACACACAGACATCGAATCCACACTGGCTTTGTCAGAGGGGTTTTCTGAAGGGACCTCACGCCAGGTCACGACCTCCATTTGGCTGAATGACATTTTTATTTTTTCTCTCAGCTCTCCTTCCATTTGCAGAGAGACACCTCTAGGGCGGGCGTTTCTTCTTCATTATTCTTGTGGAATCCTTTGTCCATAACCCGGAGAACGGGGATAAGGCCCCGCAGCAATCCACGTTTCCCTATTGTTTTAAGAACCATCATATTAAGAAAAATCCGGTATTATCGGGAACACTCTAGAAGCAGAATAGAATTAGCAGTTTAGTGGATTGAACCCACCACGATCCTAAAAACGTGTAACCTCGCTTGAGCAAGATATTTAGTTCTTAAGATTCTAATAAGCCAAGTTTAACTGATGTATCTTATGGGATTTCATCAATTTCAGAAAAAAATAAAGATAAAACACGAGCTTTCATTATTGCATTAAATCGGATGGGGGGGGAGGGGGTTGTGAAATGCTGAGGAGATGAGGATTTTACGGTTAGAAGAAATTCTGAACCGAGGATAAATTCTGGACACTGGGCATAAGAACTTCCTTAATCGCTACCTTCTTCAAATTTTTCATCTAGTCAGAAGAAAAAATTATATCGAGAAATGAATTTTTCATGGAGAAATTTACACCATTAAAAAAAATGTGAAGTTTTAAAGTTGTTTAGCGTTGATGTTTAATTAAATTATTTTAAGAGATGTTTATTGAACTTCATTAAATTTAGGAATTTACATTGCATTTGCTTACAAATACATACACTATTAAAGTTTTTCAATATAATTTATATTAAAATATGAAGTTTGGGCTTGTAAGTTGGTAAAATAAAACCTCCATTTTTATATTTAATCTATAGAATTTAAAAAAAGCTTTAAAAAAAAAGAAGGGGTAATTGACCGTGTGTGGTGCATGTGCACTCAATTGTGGAGATTCGGTCTGAAAAGAGTCAAGGAGAAAAAACTTAAGTGAGAAAATAAATATAATTTTTTTTTTCTTTAATGCCAACGTTTTTGCTAGTTAAGCCAGTCATCTTCAGAGTTGAAAAATAACAAAATGAAGATCTTCTGTGACAATGTGATATTACACTAAATTTCTAATTATACAATTGGAATTAAATTAACATATTATTGATAACGAAAATCACATACATCATTTTGCAAATAATAAAGTTTACAACTCAGAATATTTTTATTTATTTATTCCATTCCTGTATATTTAGGAATTTATTGTTATCAAAGTGACACTAGAATCCCCATTTTGGTCATTTTTCAGCCTTGAAGATCACTTGTACTGCAAGCCGAATCATTAGCATTAAATAATATATTCTTGTTAATAATTTAAAAAATACTTTTTTTCTAAATTTTCTCAGACCAAACCCAGAAACGTTGACCTCATACAGCACATTGTCAAATATCTCCTACTCTTATTTTTTTTATAACCTGTTTATATTACTATTCATTGAATTAATTAATGATTTCAATTCAATAGACATCTAAACGCAATATTTTTAATTTCTGTTGTTTCTATACCTGAAGGAATTTCATTGGGGTATGAAAGCTGGACTTTTGAACTACAATACGCATGTGCACTCATAATATATTATGTAACACTGTAAACATACAAACAGATATATATATCTTTTTACCGTTTCTTCTTCCGGGTTGGACCGTGTCAAATTGGTGTTATTTGCCGAGCTTTCGCACATCATGTGATGGCTTCTTCAGGGCTGAAAAGAGAATGAGAGTTGTAAAAGAGAGATTTTTAAATTCCAGGTGGTATATAATTACCATGTTTTATACACCAGGTGGTGTATAATCCCGGCGCGGTCTTGTCCTTGGGCGAAGTCTGCCTTCCCATTNTTTTTTTTTTTTAGTTGATGTGTTTAATCCCACATAAATTTTAACATTCTTACGGATAGCATTTCAGCGGATCTAGGTTTGAGCCCTGGCTGAGACAGTTGAGATTTTTTATTCTATTTCCTTGCATTAATTGTTTATATATATATATACTTTAATACGGGCTTCACTGCTATCTTGATTGTGATTTCTCTTATTTTGATAGATGGTTTCACTATACATTTGTCTTTATTAAAAGTTAAAATTAACTGAAACATTTGTAACTGAACATGATTCACAATTAAAAGCAAATATATATAAAACAAATAAATAAATATAAATATATATATATATGACTATCAAGTTAGCGGCGACGCCCATATAAGAGTTACGCTATGCCGAGTCACAGTCTACGAGGCCTAAAGTAAACCACTCGAGAAGGGAGACAGGATGAATGGCTGACTTAGGATCCTCAACAGGTGGACGTCAGGAAAAACGTCTACACCTACCCGGACAAATATTGCTCCCTACGTGACGGCCAATCACATTTCCCCAAGTGGAGTACGTCATTCCCTTCCTCACAAATAAATAATAAAGTGCTCCCATTCATTACCTAACAAAGATAAACAATAATAGAATTTGTGATAAAATATTTATTGATATAAATGTAATGATATAAAACAATATAGTATGAACGTAAAGATTTATAATTAGATATTTCTTGAGGGGGTTCGGTGAAGGTAGATTCAAAGAAATACAAGTTTTAAAAATTGTGTATTTTTTAAATTATCTGCCAACTTTTCGGCTTACATTGTAAGCCATCTACAGGGCTATAGGAGCATCTTCAATTTCAGCACTGCAATTCAGTAGTCCATGCTCCATGTCTCTTCAAGTATCTCCTAGAAAGGTCTACTAAGGAAACTAAAACTCAAGGAAAGGTTAGGGAAAAGGAAGGATAACAATGAACCCTAATTGTAATTGGAGTTGAGGTTTATTGTTGTGCCTTATCCTGCAGGTATATTTTATTATTCGTCCTTAAGTCCTCTTAGATATTTTCCTTTCCTTGAGCTTTAGTTTTCTTAGTAGACCTTTCTAGGGAATACTTGGAGAGACATGGAGTATGGACAGTCTTACTACTAAATTGCTGTGCTGAAATTTATGGTTTCTACAGATGGTCTTACAGCACTGAAGATGACTTACAATGTAAGCCGAAACGTTGGCAGATAATTTAAGAAATACACAATATTTAAAACTTGTATTTCTTTGGATTTACCTTGACCGAACCCCAATAAAAAAAATCTAATATTAATATCTATCTATCAAAAAAACTCTCCATGTAAAGATTTATATATTAGTACAAGGGTATAAACTGAAGTAGAATATTTCGATGGCGTTAACAAGCATTAAAGAATGCTTTGCGAAATGTTGGAAAGGCAGCAGTCTATTAGCGAAAACTTCCACGTCTTCGATCTCTGCATCAATTCTGGTAGTTAAGTCGAGGCGATTGTGTGGAGGAAGGGGTCCAGTAAAATATTTTTTTAATACAAAGCTGCTTGGCATAATTCAGAATTATGGGATAGGAAAAATTACATATTCTATCATTCAAACACAAATTGAATCCTATATGAAAACAATCATAGAAAAAACGATAATAAAATAGGCCTAAAAATTGTACAGACTTCAATACCAAAATTAAATCATTCTTAAACAGTTACAATTACTCAACTCAAAATACATTATAAATATTTGAATATTATTTTCCTCTTAAATTCCCGGTTGTGTATACAAAAAGTTTTATACTAAAATTAGGCCCTCTATAAACAAAAATTTTACAGGCAACTTGATATCCTATTGTAATAATTTTACTCCAATCCTATCCAGTCATCTCTATTCGTGAATAATAGTACGCCCCGAGGAAAAATTCCTTATATTTCACAGCGCTTAGATAAGACAGAACCATATCTGCGTTCAGTAACTCATCGTTTCAACACTACGAAGGCCTTTTTTTTTCTCTTTCTTCTAACGGTTTGTCATTGAATTAAGTCAGGCGTTATCTGAATATAGTTAGTAGACTCCGAGGCGTCCAGTATATCATTTTCTGTGAATATATTCCGACCCCTGACAGTTCAGCTGCACAAACTACCTTCCGCTAATGGGGTCTGTGAGTTCTCCTTGAAACAGTTCAATTAAACGGCTTATTTCAATGTATGACAATCATTTTAGCGAATTTCAAAGATAAGATAGATGGCTATTGAGGATTTTCTCAAGAAGGGATGAATTTCTTTACAAGTGAATAGTAGCTACAAAGTGACTATCAATAGACATGCTAAAGCTTTTTTTTTTTTTTTTTTTTTTTTTTTACAGTTAGCCTCCCTTGCAACCACTTAGGGTCATTGGAGGGAGGGGCTATCTACAGGTTGCCACCCCTTTTTAAACACTCATGGCTCAGGACAAGCTTCTATATTCTAAATGAAAGTTTGCCCTGAGCGGGATTTGAACCCGCGGCGTCAGGATTGCGAGACCCATACGGATCCCCTGAGCTAGCCTGGCGCCCCTATGCTAAAGCTTACTTTACAAAAACCCAAACAATAGAACATAATCATATATGTATATATATAATATATTTTGGTTTATACCGAAAATTGTATGATGTTTAGGAATTNTTCAATTTAGGATTCAAACTGATATTTTTTCACTCCTCAAAATCATAAATTTTGTACAGATGGCATACTATCCAAAATATTATTTAAAATTGAACAAAGAACGTGGTTGTAATTTTCTTTCACAACTTAAATAAATTTCACTCATTAAATTTATTACCAATTTTTACAGATTTTCATTTATTTTCCCTGATACAGTTGAATTCCACTAAATTATTTTATTTGATCATAAGTTCAATTTTTACCCGAACCAGCTCTATGTATTCCGTAAACATTTATAACATAATAAAGCATTCATCTTTAATTTTAAGCTAAGCAAATAAATTTTCACAATTGTCAAGCGAAGGCATAGTTCATTTTATTATTATTATTTTGTATTTACATTATACTTACGGGGGGTATTAATTTACATTATTACTTGGGGTAAATAACGTTTTTGCAATGGCTACTAATGTTGCTATGGAAAATGCAATCAACATGTGCATTACATTAAATTAGCTGATTACAGGGCGAGAGTAGCAATGCATCCTTACCGTGCTTGACTATCATGCTTGAGGGCACTTAACAGAACAGGGAGAGACACAGGCCTGCTAAGTGGCTCTTGACCATCCCGGGCCAGACGCAAGTAACTGGAATTACTTCATTGTCATATATGTGTATATATATATATGTGTGTGTGTGTATATATATATATAGAGAGAGAGAGATCGTTATGATCACGGCTTGAATTAGGATTTATAGGAATCGCTCGAAGGTAACATGGAAGGAACTTCCAACGAAAATTGGTAACATTCAATGAAATGCACTTGTAATTAAAATAGAGAACCAATCACATTTATACGGGGTAATAATGTAATCTTCTCTGTAATCCAGAAAGACAAATGTGAAAGTAAAGCTATGACAGAAATATAAGATTTATACTTAGATGATTTTTGTTGGGGTTCGGTCAAGGTAGATCCAAAAAACACAAATTTAAAAAAATGTATTTTTTAAATTTGTGTTTTTCGGATCTACCTTGACCGAACCCCAACTAAAATTATCTAAGAATAATATCTACGGTCAACAAACTCTCCTTTTGAGTATAAGATTTATAGTACCGACACAATCGCTAAATACAGCAGTATGTACCATTCATTCTGACTGACTCGCACCCGGAATGCAGATGTTCACCAATATAAATACTGGCAACGTGAACAATACCTGATCACCATAGATGATGCACCCAGTATGATCTCACCTGCCTTTCAGAAGACTAAGATATGCCTTCAGGTTATTAAAAGACCAGTTAGCATTCAATCGCCCCAATGTCCTCAGTTCATGAGGAGAGATTCAAGGAAGCTCTAGATATAACGCCTTGTATGAGTATTGCCTCACAGCTGGGAATGCGGAATATTGTATTGGAGGGGGGGGGGCAGATGTACAGTACTATAGGGTATGGGAAGAACTGAGGATCTTTCGATGAATGAATACTTAGCATTTAGTGAGAAAAATATTAGGAATAGGGCTTTACAGAAATTACCAGATTTGAGATAATATCTTAAAGGGTCATTCTTAAGGGGATATAGCAAGTCAGAAGTCTGAAGATTCAACAAACATACATTAAAAAAATGTATTTTTCCACAGTAAATAAGAATCTGTATGGATTAAAATTACTTGGGATGTTAAACTTGCTTTTACTTCACAGCTAAGTACTATTGTTATCACAAATTTGGCTTAATGAAATTAAAAAAAAAAAACCAATTCCAGTTCTAGTAAAAAAGGGGAGAAGAAAATATGCATAACACATTCTCCACACGAATTACATACCCGGAGGTGAATCATGGAATTTTCTGAAAGAACAACATAATGAAATAAGTGGAAAAAGACATAAATGACAAAGACTAAGATTTATATATGTAAATTTTGAGAGAAACCATATGATTAGCTTCTCGTAAGGACATCATTCGAACAATTTACGAAGTTCGAGTCAAACTGAATAGCTTCATTTCATAACGGTAAATCTGCTATAAGAAATTTAATCCTAAATTTGTTAAGTAGTATATGCAGATTCAATAAACAATGTTTATCAATTTCAAAATTCTCTAAATTGTTTTGTATAGGTTTCACCAGTATTGGGCTGTATTGGACATCCAATAGGTTCGGTGAGTTGTTTCCAATAGACCAACAGACGAACAAAGCCATAATCCCACAAATGGGTCATGACGAAGCAACATAGGGCTTCCTCAAAATAAATTGACTTAACCTCACAGCAAGTGATCAGCTGATACTATTACAATGCAGTCGGAATGGAAATTAGGTTATAAATTACCAGGCAAATGACTTCCTACCATTTCTTCTATTTTGCTATTTAACTTTCCTTCGGCCTTGTTATTCCTACTCCTAGCTTTAATTATTCTTACTGCTAGCTTTAATGATTTCTACAGCATTGCTGACAATTCCTTATTTATACACAAGAAACTATTTATTTTTCGTCATGTTAATCGTAAAGATTAAAGGAAAAAGTTTCGAATCATTGATGTTTCTTAAAATAAACACATACAAATTT
Organism: Oncopeltus fasciatus; assembly: GCA_000696205.2. Taxonomy (NCBI): domain Eukaryota; kingdom Metazoa; phylum Arthropoda; class Insecta; order Hemiptera; family Lygaeidae; genus Oncopeltus; species Oncopeltus fasciatus. The sequence continues at coordinate 225,431 of KZ808171.1, read as the reverse complement.
TATATTCCAATTAATGTTTATCAGTGAAAAGAGTAATTAAAAAAATACATTTAAAGAAAAAATTAAAATTAAAACCATTTAAATACTTTTGTTTAGTATTTATTTGAACTTAATTAATTATTTACTGTATAGAAATAGAGCCGTACATGATATTACTGGTTAAACTTGTATATGGTGCGAAACAGTAATTAGGACGCCATGCATACGCACATTAATATGGAAGTTGAGGATAATGGGGTCGATATAATTTCATTTGCATAATGCATCAACACCATATCATTATCTTCAAACACCGCTTCAAAACCACATCAAACGTCTCTCTCCAATAACGATCTGATTTAAATCACAATTAATAGTAATTAACGCAAAATGTAAAACATAACAATGTACAAGACTTTACTTTAGGCGAACATTCAAAATAGGCTATTGCTCCACCATGTCTGCAAGAGGGGTTGGGAGTCGACACAAAATTATAACAAACTGGAAAACTTCAATAATCCATTTGATACAATGTTTAACCATGAGTGAACTCTTAAATAGAAGTCACTATAGATGCTCAGATAAAAAAAAACAACACCCATTTCGATTCCCAGGCATTTGAGACCCTTCACTGTAAATTAAATTAAATTATACTATAAAAACCATAATGTATAATGACTAATTAAAATTTTTGTGTAATGGTAATTAGAAATTATTTAGTATATCTTTAATTGGGAAAAAATATCACCTGTACTATATTCAAAACATTAAATATCATTGGAATGTCTGAAAAGTGTGAAATATTCAATTAGTCCAATATTGCTCTGGTAATCATAGATATATATATANATATATATATCTGTGTGTGTGTGTGTGTGTGTGTGTGTATGGCAAGAAGTTCCAACTGCCTCCAGGCAGGAGACAGATTATTCTGGTTATGTGTGCATGAATTAGCAGAAGGTTGGTATAACCTAAATTGGTCTGGGTACATCTCTGAGGTCTGGCTAAGACTACATGAATACACACGTAAGGCGTATAAAAATTCTCAGTCTATAAGCAAACCAAAAAAATAAAATTATTTAATATATATATATTTTTGTTTTCTTGAGCATTTGCCTTTACTTATAGATTGATAATACACCTCAAAGGTCGACTATAGCTTCTAGGAGTGACTGTACAAGGAACAAATCGGAAAGAAACCCACAGCCAATTTGACTGGCACTGCTGTTGCAAACGTGAACGACGCGAACTGATTTATTTCCCTAAGTGAGCCGTAAAAAGCCATCAGGAGATGCAATTTTCTTAGAACACTTGCAATTCCAATCAGAGAGCGGTGCATTTGCTTAATCTCAGAGTGCGGTAAAATATAGAACGTCGACGAGAAAGGAATTTTCCAGAATTATCGGGTAACTAAGTGAAGTTCTGAAATAAAGCCTTATGCTATAAACTGTCAAGTGTTAGCGATTAAATGCAACTAGGATTCGCGGTATAGACGGAAATGATTTCTGTCGAGGCAATAGTAAAAGTCGGCCGACAACACATTGGGGGTATTCATACAACTTGCTAATTTCGCAAGCCAGCTCGATTTGGCAGTGCCTAATTAGGAAGAAGGTCGCTCAGCTACAATTCTCTCACAGACTTAAGCCCATCTTCAAAGGTTTTAATTAATTTCAAACTCGTCAAGTCTTGTCACATTTGGCCAAAGGTCACTCTCGATTCGAACCATGGTTCTTTGGAAATGAAAGAACCCGCTTCTTTTGTAATCTTAATTTTCTCTCTTTTGAGTACTTTCTGCTTTAAAATGTATTTCTTTAATCCAAAAGATCCGTAACTAAGACATCTTTAGAAATAAGTAGTTAGCTATTTGACTTAACACAAACTAGACATGTCCAGAATTTTGTATAAAAACTTATCCTTTTATTAGCAAAAATTTGTTTTTCTTTTAAATTTCACAGTTATCTAGCACAAAAAAATTACTATGTACATCCACATAATAACTACACTGAACAACAAAGTTTTTGTTTCGAGGTTGAAATTAGATGATTTTAATGTATTTCCACGTGTTAAAACCGAAAATGACCATAAAAATTATATATTAGCTCTTGTTTTCAAGACATAGTATCATTCTATTATATATATATTGAGTTTTCAACAAATGAAATATTTCATCACCAACAGTTGGTACACATGTTTGTTTACATAACACCCCTCTCATCAGCTGTTCATAAGTAGTAAACATAACCTTTGCGAGTTTGTCAATTGTACGCACGTGGTTGCTATTGAAATTATCGTGTGAAGTTGATTTTTAAATTAATTTAAGTGCTGATCTGAAATGCCTCGAAAGTGTGTGAATTCTGTCGATAGCTTTTGCTATATATGTGGTGAAATAACATTTAAGGCTCAGAAACGTAAAATGTCACCTATCATTAAGACTGCCTATGAACATTATTTTGGAGTAAATTTTGGGGACCAAGATAAATCATGGGCTCCTCATATATGTTGTAATTCTTGTTCCGTCATATTGCAAGAGTGGTACAAACCTCTTTTATTTGTCAAAACACTAAGAATAATGTTTTTTTTTAATCAATTTTGTACTTAAAATATTCTAAAAGAAACATAACAATATTGTTTTTTGTACTTTCACTTTTCACGTATAGTATAACTACTCTTTAAGATTAAGTGCTGTATATCTCAAAAACCAGAGCTAATAAAAATTTTTCAATGTTATTTTCGTTTTTATCACCCTAAAATTAGTAGAAATAGACTAATTTAGTGTAGGAAACATTCAAAAAATATTTTTTTTTTGTGCAGTGCTATTTGCATTAACAATTCAATATATCTCAGCATAACCTATTTTTAAGAAATTCTTCTTCTTTAAAATATCTTTCTACTTCTATAAAATATCTATCTGGCTTTGAGGACCAAAGATTGCCAATAAATAAAAAAAAGAAGTAGCTTATGCTTATGATGAAGACCTTAGAATTCGCACACTGGTGTCAAGCGATATGTCGGCTGAAGGCCTCTAAGAAATTAGCACTACAGAAATAATTTCTCCTTTAAGTCGAAGGTCTGAACTGACTCGGGACATTTTTTATTTATTCGCAAAGAAAACCTTTCATGGCATAAATAAATGTGTACCGCTCGAGTATGTACGAATTAACAGATCTGGAATTGCGTCCGTTCGAGTTCATCGTAGGCCCAAGAACAAGGATACAAAGTTTGGGGATAAGACAATTTTAACTAGATAGGGATGTGGTTTTAGAAACAAGTTCACGACAGTAAACACTAATAATTTACTTCCTCACTGTAAACCACAACGTTTCAGAAACAACTAAAATCACAGATGTCTTTTAGTTAACAATAAAGATCATCACAAAAGCTCTATTCAGTATGACAAATTATTTTGTACGTGCAATGGCTTCATTTTTAAATTCAAAACTCTTAGGAAAATACAACGTGCCATGCATTCACAATTTTTTTTTTTCAAAATCTAAAATTGGATTATCTTGCAAAATTTTGCCTGGAAGCCCTTTTCCAATTTTCTTAACCAGCCAACGAGACACATTTATGTCATGATTTACAATAGTTGGAATAGTTCTAATTCTTAATATATTATAAAGTAAGGCAAATTATCTGCAAGAAATGAATACAAATGTTCCATTTAAGATGGATAAAAATAAGAGTAAATTAGGAATTATGTCTTGTAAGTCGGAGAGAGCTTGAGCGTAAAATAAAAGAGCTTTTAACTAGACTCTATGCTAAATGGGAAGGAATTGAGGGGGAAGTACTTAGTCCAAGTAGTAAATACAAAATTGATATCAGCCGAAAATGAATTCATTCAACAATTTTCAATAAAAGGCCTAAATACTAAATTGGTATATATATTTTAAAAATTAGAGAGATCGTCACACTCTGGAATGTACATTTTTAAATATATTAATGTGCGTTTTAAAATATTATGAGGAGGGACTGGTCGGGAATTCGGTCTTAGGTTTTGAATAAAAATTAATTTGTAAACCAAAAAGTTTTTATTGTTGCCAACATTGTAGCCTAATAAATTTCAGGGTAACGAAAGTGATTGAGTGAAAGAAACTCCTGCTCTAGGGATAACTAAATGAAGACTGATTTATAACCTAGACAAGAGTTATAAAACTATATTTTACAATCATTTTGCAACAAATTATTTTTCGTTAACAAATTTTTATTTGTATCAAGGATATTAAGACTTCAAATTTCGGTCTCTATAGGATTCAGTTATTCTGTTGAAATTTTATTAAATGCTTTTAATGGGAAATTTTTAAATAGGACTAATCTATACTTCGACTTGATATCCAATGTTAGGAATTGTGATGGAGTATGTGAAAACAAATGCTTTGCTATTGTTCATTGTATATTGTTTAATACGGAAAAAATAATTGGAGTTAGATGGATTAGAAAAAAATAATAAGGATACGATTGAGACTCAATGTTCCAAAATCCAGCAATAAATGGACTGAGTTATGAGAATTTCGAATGCCAAGTATATTATATTATATACGACCACTGTTAAGAATTAGTAATTGGGAGAAACTCATTCTTTAGATCTGCACCTTGAACAGAGTATCATAGTGAATTACTACAGAGGATAATTACTCTCCATCTTAGCAGAAACGCCTTCTGCCCCAAGCGGAACCCCACACAGAACCACCGCTCTTACAGTAGTCGGTGAAGTTAATAACAGAGAATCCAAGTCAGCCGTCTCGATACGAATGAATTATACATCAGCTGTGTGCTCTACTCCTCGACACCACATCGCTATTAATGTCTCACACCTCGTTGGCGTTGAATGGGAAGGATTTCCGCGCGACTCGACTTGAGGAGGGAAGAGTCCGTCATTCATTACAATAGGAAAACTAAAGGAATCTCACAAGTTTCTTTTATAATAGACATAGAGACATCTGGTTAATGACTTGTTTGATCTCACAAGTAAAAATAGAGAATCAAAAGGAAAGTTAAGAGCAGTAGAGTTAGCTGTAGACTATCCTCGGGGGGAAGAAATGAGGGTAAGTTCAGAGCAATCTGAGTTTATTCTTAGATATAACCATAAATATTGTAGAAAATATATCACATTTAAATTTACAAAACACACCTCTTATGTATTTTACATTTACATTTTTTCATAATATCCAACAAGATAATGACTATTCAATTTCGTGTCCTTCTTAACTCTCTTTATCTTACATCTTTTTCCAGCCAATAAAACATAAAAATAAACTAAAATACCTAATTTATTACACATGTTTTAAATAAGAAGCTTCACGTCAATCCTCCGGCTAGCTTGTTCAAAATTAAGCACCATCTTCAAAATAATAAAACATTCTGTTACATTTCCGTAATACCAGTGATAACGAAGATATTAATGATTTTTAATTTTAATCATAAATAAAATTAACTCAACTTCTTATTTATTTTCAGCTCTTATTAATTCGAAAAAATAAGGTAATGCATAGAATTTTGAATTTCAAGAATTACACTGACTTAAAGCGCATACATAATTATATATATATTCTTTATTTATTTTTCCAGTTGACTTTATTGGCCTAAGGGAGGTTTAGCCGCCTCGTGTGGTACTTATGTGGGCTTGGCCAGATCTCATAGTTCTATACCTATCTTACGCACATTCAAATACACGATCTAGTAGTTTCTCCAGAAGCTTGGTAATCGAGAGGGTTCTGCTTCCAACCCCTGCTAACCCGCTAACATGAGTTGTTGCCTGTAGACTGACGGATCACTTCAATTCAGAGGGGGGTGGGGTCACCGTCTTTTTTATTCCGAGGGCAACGGCAGTGCGACTCCAGTGCTCCCCCAGCAGGGAACACACCAGCCTGCCGCTGGTTCACTAACACCAGGACTGAAGTACCCCTCTGGTAGGGAACATTCCGCCTCATAGTTTATAAAAAATGACAGAGAAAGTGGGATTCGAACCCAGGGCGTTTAGCATTCAAGTTAAGCATGCTAAACAACTAAATTTACAGCTTCACAGTCAATGAGAGTTCATATATGACGGGTATTTCAAAAACCAAATTTGTACTGTGTTTCCATTTTGCATACCTAAGAAAAATTCTAAATGAAAAGTGATGTATTAAATTAGTTTCATTTGTATACTTTCTGTTTAATCTAAGATCAGTTTTGCTCAAAATATAATATTGACGCGCGGCAACCCAACACACACATATAACATTATTATTATTACATTATAATATGTTTATCGATTCAATGTGGAAGCCTTCTAGAGCAATACGAAAGTCTTCTCCTATAATGAATAGTTCCTCCTCTCCTACTGCCATGGGAGGGAAAATTGAACTCCTGGAAGATCGTGAGAATCGCTGCTCACCTCCGAGACAGGCAGCGAGACCACTGGTGACCGGCGAGGCGCGCGTGGGGACCCAGAGCTCGCCCACTTCCGTTTCGCAACAGCTCCAGCCCCGCCTTACAGAAGAGGACTCAGGGATCAGGGAAAGAACAACTCCAGCCCCTGGAAGTCCAGCTCCAGTAACTTAGCGGCCAATGCGACTTAAGCAGTCCGACCTCTATAAGTGGTGTCCTGAATGAGAAATACAACTTCCACAAGTGAATTTCTACTCTTTTTCAGTTCGCACTTGTCTCGAATCATCTAGAAATAAAAACATATGCTTTCTCGTATTATCTTTGGGCATATACCCACAGAATAAAGAGTACCAAAATATTACTCCCGGGTGCAATATTCTTAAATGTTCTACGAGCACAATAATTAATACAAGTTGGGAAAAAAAAAAAATCTGCAAATTGTTGTGCAATTGAATTTTCTTGCAAATATTCAATATTATATTAAGTTACAATATTATTAGTATAATATTAAGTTGTTCAAGAATGGTGTCATTAGCCATCTTCTCCCCTCATGTAATTGTCATTGAATGTCGTTTTTTTTTCTTTTCATTTTAATCATATTGCTACATTTTATTATTTAACAGACTGTAATAAGTAAATAAAAGTTAAAAAAAAAAAAAAAAAAAAAAAGTACAAAGGTGACTTATTTTTTTCATATTTGAATATGTCTTATAACATACCACATCTCTGTCTGTTTTTCCAATCTATAGTTTTATAAGTGTAATAGTGTGTATTTTATATCAGACTTGATGATGACTTACAAATTATATTGAGAGGTTGGCTATAATAAAATAATAACCCAATAATTTTGGAGTATTTTATTTTTATAATCCTGGCCGAAACTCTGACTAATTTCTCGAGCATATAATAATAATTTAAACCACCTTTAGTTTAGTTAGCTTCTGAACGAGAGGCTTTTATTTACATAGTTTTTGGGTTATTACGGGTCTTAAAACTTAAATAATTTAATTTTGAATGTGTTAATGAGTCTTAATCGATTAAAATAAATATTAAAATCGATTAAAATTTTCTAAGAAAGATAGATGAGCAGCAGTAAACTTGATGTCACTTACAAAACAATGAGCTGAACTTTTTTTTTTCTTTTTTTTTTAGATTTCAGGAGCTAAATTCGGTTACGAAAGAGTGCTTCGTTTTTTTTTGTTTTTTTTTTTGTTTTTAAGGAGAGTTTGTTGACCGTAGATATTATTCTAAGATGATTTTAGTTGGGGTTCGGTCAAGGTAGATCCAAAAACACAAATTTAAAAAATGTATTTTTTAATACAGGATTATCTGCCAACGTTTCCGCTTACATTGTAAACCATCTTCAGGGCTATCATGAAGATGAGAGAGGACGTCCTGTCCCTAAGTTCACATTTCCATGACTGGGAATGTGAATTCGTTTTTTTTTTTGTTTTTTTTTTTTTTTTAATTATTCTTGTACTGTTTTATATTGTATTTATATTCTTTCATTTATGTCATGTATAAATATAAATGAACAAATTTAATATATGTTCACCTAGGCTTCGACGGTCGTCAGAAGTATTTACCGTTTCTTCTTTCGGGTTGGACCGTGTCAAGTTGGTGTTATTTGCCTTTTCAGTAAAATTCGTTCTCTTTTCAGCCCTGAAGAAGCCATCACATGATGTGCGAAAGCTCGGCAAATAACACCAACTTGACACGGTCCAACCCGGAAGAAGAAAGGGTAAAAAATTTAATATATGTATGTGTATATATATACACATGCCCCAACACCTATTGCACCAAGTAGTATTTTTAATGAATTAGAAGCCAATTTGAATTGATAATCCGATGTTGTTGATTTATTCATGAGATATAGATGATTGTAAATTTAAGAGTTCAATAGTAAACAGATAGTTTAAACTTGAAATTACCTGATAACACTTACTAAGCCATTCGGCCTCGAATTTAATTGTTATCTGTATTTGTCGTTTCATTACAAGAACATGGATGTCAGTCAAAGCTGCTCATTTCAACAAAAGAAAATTCACTAAAAAAGTAATAAAATTCTTTGTTTTATTAACAAGAGAAGTTTCTGAAACACAAAAGACAGCTGGCAGTCTACAGCATCGCTCGACGGTTGTTTCCCACAATTCAAGCCACTTACCCGCCCGCAGCTTCACAATTAACCCCCATAATTAGAATGAGAAGTCAACGCATCACGTTCCGAACCTAACACTAGCCACAAGAGAACAATGTTAGATTCAGGGGAATTTTAGACTGGAACAAGCGTGGAGATTCAGGACTGCCTTATAATTGTGTCGAAACTCCCTAAGTTTTTCTTTGTCAGCTGATATTAATTTTGGCCGCTACATTAAATCGAAGAAATCATAAGCATAAATTTTCCAATGAATTAAATTTAATATAAAGGTAAACCTAAAAAAAAAATATTTAGAGATAACATTTGACGGAAACGATGGGAATCGATCCATTAATATCCATTAGAACTGGATGTTGCTCAGACAAGCGCTCAACACTTCCATCAAATTTTATGGAAATAGCATTATTTTATGACCTTTGAAACTTTATTTCCAAAAATAACTTTTCAATTAAAAAAAAAAAAAAAA
>KZ808171.1:159829-178624 GCA_000696205.2 Oncopeltus fasciatus | reverse complement strand
ATTGATGCAATTCAGTCGGGCACATATATATATATGTATGTATATAATGTGATAGAAGATTAGTAGTTGGCTAATAAAGCAATTTTAAATATGTAATAAAATTCAATATTTAGTCCTCGGAAAACAGTTGAAAGGACCCTTAACTTATTTCACCATTTCTAAAAATACAATATTTTAAAAAAATTCAAAATAACATAGTTAACGAGACTTCGCGAGATTCACGTTGTTATTATCGCTGTCAGATTTCTGAGGGTGAGCGGATATTCTACTTGTTTTAATTGCACTAAAGATCGCATTGCTTAAATAATCACCATAAACAATGTAATTTGAAATCAAACAACAATATATACAAGAGAACAATATTCTTGATGGAGAAAAAAGTGGCAGATGAATGGATATCCATTTCATAGAATGGCATAACTGACTAATTAATTAACTTGTGATTTATGAATCGGCATAAAAATGAGTCATTAGCATTTGGCAGTATTTCGATTATGGTATTTTGCGATATGAGCATTTAATAAATCATAGCAGAAAGTACTCGAGTATATCCGAGAGGGGCTTACAAAAAAAAAAAAAAAATCAATATTCCGCTCAACTTACTATTTTAGTTAACTACATGCCTACTAGTAAAATTAAGACTGAAAAATAGTCTGTTAAATATATATATATATATTTAAAAGACTTTGATTTACATGTAATACCAATACTAATGTTTGATACTACCAGAAAAAAAGAAAGTATGCCATTCTTTTTTCTTTCTTTTTTTAAGACACGAAACATTTCTGGGATGAAATTATTCATTTACACAAAATACTATACAAATGGGCACCATGACTAGACGTTTCTCAACGTGATACGCGACCTTGGAGAGGTATTAAGACGATTACAAGTATCTTGATTACTCTTTGATAAAGAGTTGAAGGTAAAAATAAACAAAACGCTTCCACTCATAGAAATTACACAAATATTCTCCAGTGCATGAGACGTGCTATCTGAGTTTCATGGAGGAAAATAGTTACGGAATGTGTAGTGTAGCCGCTGGTGTACTGTAATATTTTTATTTTCTGTGCTTCTATGAATCCAGCTTGGAGGTCATGCATGGCTAATGATAGTTTGCCATGAAAATCCCGCAGAAAAAAAAAGAAAAGGACTGACTGTGGCTCTAGGGAAGATCCCGCGAGTGGGCGCGGCGGGCCTTGGACGCTGATGTCACCCCGGCCTCTGTCGTCACCGATCTTCATCCTCTACTCTTCGGCCCTCCCCACCAAAGTCAACTCCCACTGGAAGAGTGTCGAGTGTGTGTGTACGCCGTGTAATTGCTCTTTCGGAATAGCTGCTCCTTTCTTTGTCACTGGGTGTCTTAAGAGTTCTTTTGGGGTTTTCGAAACAGAGTGAGTGGAGATGTTCATTGTTCCAAAAACCCACACAATCACAAACTCTGTTAGCACTCTGAAATGTAGCGTCTAGTACAAGAAGTGATTAATGATACTATGCTGATTGATGACACTAAACTCCCCTATGCAGAAAAATGTGAATGAGTTTTTTCTTTACTATAAATATATGGGAAAAACAGATTTTTTTTTCTTAGATGATTTTAGTAGGGGTTCGGTCATGGAAATGTGAACTTAGGGACAGGACGTCCTCTCTCATCTTCATAATAGCCCTGAAGATGGCTTACAATGTAAGCCGAAATGTCGGCAGATAATCCTTTATTAAAAAATAATTCTTTTAATTTATGTTTTTTGGATCTACCTTGACCGAACCCATCATCTAAGAATAATATCTACGGTCAAAAAGACTCTCCTTTTGAACAGAGTTTTTTTTTTTTTTTTTTTTTTTTTTTTTTTTTGCTTTGTTAGCCTCCCTTGCAACCACTTAGGGTCATTGGAGGGAGGGGCTATTTACGGAGCGAATTATATTGATGAAAAATGTGTTATCCAAATTGAACGCGTCTAAAATTTGCAAAATTTATTTATTACACTTAAGCTCTTTCAATAACTGCAATCTCATCCTTATAGCTCAGGAGTCTCTAGTTATGCAAGTCAAAGACTGAAGGTTTTTTAGAAAATTTTAGTAAAACCGAACAAAACTTGTATAGATAAGAAGACAAAAAAAAAAAGTATCTTTTACCTGCATTTTCATGAGGCTCATCAAACAGGAGTTGTGTAAGCATAGAAAATTTCCTATGTTTCATTAAAGATGGATATAAATATGACTAAATGATTAATAATATATTTTAAGCCAAATGGGACAACGAGCGCAAAACTTAAACATAAAGGGCATCCACAATTTGTGCTACTGAACACTTGAACAAGATAACCCATATTCAAAGCTCATTGTGTACAACATGCTTTTTTCTTTCTGTTTATTTGTTGACAAATTTCCAGAGGATCCCTACTGTGCTCCAAGGAAAACCTACACCTAATGTAACACTTTTTCAATAAACGGGAAAAAAAATTTTTTAAATATTAGAAATTATAAAATCGGTCATAATATTTCTCCAGTATACCGTTCTTTGCGTATGAATTCAATATAATATGTGTCTCCCCACCATAAATTTGTTGATGGAGAGTTTTTTTTTTTTTAGCGCAGATATTATTATTAGATGTTTTTTGTTTGGGTAAAGTCAAAGTAGATTCAAAAAATACAAATTTAAAAAATGACCATGTCATGAAAATGAAATCTTGTTGACATGACGTCCCCTCTCGGGGCTTCAGAAGATAGCTTACAATGTAATCCGAAACGTTGGCAGATAATTTAATGAATACGCATTTTTAAATTAGTACTTTTTTTTAGATCTACCTTGACCGAACCCCAACAAAACACATCTAATAACATTAATTTTTGTTTTTCTCCAATTGTTCTATGTACATTTGATTGGTTGAGCCCATGAGAGCGAGTCAAGGTAACCCTAATGGGGGGCCGTTAATCCAAACACCCGACCATTAGTCAGTCACATCAGTGAAGGTTAGCGACACTACTTTCCCGGGGCACACCAGCACGTCATGCATGGCTGAAACGCAAAGGGTGCAGGAAGTGGCCCCGAATGCGCTCCCACAGAGGAAGGCGATTAATCATCTGCTTCAGTATCAATTACCGAAACTGATGTCAGAAGTGAACGCACAAATGGGACCATCTGAACGAATCCAGCGGCTCGAATTGCCTTAATTGATGCAATTCAGTCGGGCACAATGTGACCACCGACTGGCTGCCACCCCAACTCTGAGACGCCGGCACTATTGTTTACAGAGACAATGCTAAACCACAAGATTAGCCTAAATATTAATATCTATTAATAGTTAAGAACATTTTTATTATAAAAACGGGTACAAACAACTAAAAATATACGCCCAAAATTTTTTAGATTTTGGTGCACTTGCCAATTGTGCTANATAAAGCACCTTCTTGTAGCATTATATCATACTTTACACCATACTTCCATTATATCAAGTATCTGATACTTGTATAGAGCATAAACTAGAGAAAGAAAAATTTTATCTATATTGGGTTATTTCATTTTTTTTTATTATTATAAGCTAACGAAATTTTAAAAAGTAGCTCAGATACGTTACACGTTGGTATGTGTATTTTGTTCAAAAGGGTATGAAAGATAAATGAAATTAATACATTTCACATACAATGCAGGTATTATATTCTAAAAGGTTTTTCGTAGCACTAGTAAAAAGGAAGAAATGTTCTTTTTTCTCATTACCTACCCCTAAAACCTTCCTCTTTCTCGCTCAGCCTATAAGAATTCATCCAAGGATTTGTTAAATAAATGTCGAACTTATGTATAATTATATATATACTCACACACACACACACACACACATACATATATATATATGTGTGTGTGTGTATATATATATATTTTTATCCTGAATACTTCAAAAATCATCATTAAAGGGAATACAAGTAGAATTGTAGATAAAATATAAATTATTTTCAATTACTCTTCGCATCTTGGATTTGAAGGATTGTGTTCATTAGTTATTAGAAGGCTTAGTGGATCCCTAGAGGTCTGCAATGAAAATCCAGGATGGTTTTCATAAAGGTCTATTTATAAATCTGCACAAGTGTCTGTGGAAACTTCAGTTTATCTTCAATTTCTCGTAATTCTGATGAAGAAAGTCAAGGTATGCAAAATGTTATAAGTAGTGACCACTTTTAATCGTCAAAGGGACCTAGAGGTATTTGGAGAAGTGGTGATAGCAGCAATATAAAGGATGAAAAGGATAGGCCAGAGCCCACTGCCATGTGGAACGCGCACTTTCTCTCAAAAGTGATCGGAATAATCTGATGCCCAAGATACTATATTTAATGTAACAAATTACATGTTATAGTAAAAAACAGAAAGAGAAAATTTTGAGCTCTTTTGAACTATTTTTATATCTCAAAAGCGATACTTTTAGCGGAATTAGCTTTATTCAACTGGGGTAAAAAACTTGACCTTGTATGCATGGCATTAGTTAATACTTGATGGAGTAGCCCGCCATCTCTCAGAACAATAATTTTTACAAATTTTATTGGCGAAAAGAGAGAATGAGATAAATAAATAAAAGTAGATTGGTTGGCTTACTATTTATATTTGCTTAGTCAATAACAGTAGTTGAGAACTACCTACATACTTCGCACTAAATAACTTATTGTCCAAGATCATAATGTTATCTGAAAATTTATAGAAACTATACCTGGTAAATATTTCCCACGAGAAGAAATGTAAGTTGTCAGTAAGACCGTCCGAACAAAGTATACCCTAGCGGCCTTTATCAGCTGTAAAGGAAGAGCGAAGCAGTAAAATGTGATAGCATGTGCCGGTCGTAAAGGGGCGATAACAGTCGGGACGCGGCCTGTGGAACTGCTATTCCCCGGCAACCAGAAGATATACCGGGTTCGCCGCCATATCTGCAACTGATAAGGAGGGAATCTCGGCCGGGTTTGTAATGCACGACTAGATATGACGAAGGGCCCTGCCTGATGGCCCTCTGATTGGTAAGATTATGGGCTCTTTAACGGGCGTCGTGTAACTAGTTCTCCTCAAACATGATATTCCTCCCCGTACCATGACCGATTGAAATATGTTGACCTTTAAATGTACACTAGTTGTCTCAGGCTTTAAAAAAAATAAATAAATTTACAAAAAAAGTTTTCCAACAGCTGAAAGAATCCCCTCAGCTAAGTAAGTAAAGAATAAACAAAACAAATAAAGTAAAGAACAATTGCTAATTCTTCTTTTGGCAATTGTCCTTCACCTTATTGGATTGTCTTTGCTTCAGATATCAAAATAATTTTTTTTAATTGAACAATCCTTGTGTTAATTGGAATGAACATAAATAGCTTAGTATTTTAAATATTTTTTTGGGGTACATTTACTCCTTAAGGTTTTTCAACAGTATTTTAATCAACATTTAACACAAAATAATTATAACCCTGGATGTGATTGAGTAAAATTTTGAATGGAGTATACTTATGTTTCTCCTAAGTAGAATCGATATAGATATGTTAAAATTTTTCAAAACTTACCTATAACACCTAAGTAAAACGTGGAAAACATATTTTTAGCATATATTTTTAGCAACAAAGAGTTTAACAGACCAAAATAAATCGATTCATACCTTAACCTCCACCCCTACAAAAAAAAAAAAAAAAAAAAAAAAAAAAAAAAAAAAAAAAAAAAAAAAAAAAAAAAAAANTAAATAGAATAAAAACAAATTACAATTATCATGAAAAATCCAAAAATATAATAGAAATAGTATAAAATATTCCATAATAGTTATTTTCTTACATATTTATTTTACAAGAAATTCTGGATAATTATTGATTCGAAAATCATAAAATTATTCAAAACATGGGAAATTGGAGATCGTCTATTTTAGGTAAATATCAGATATATAAGAAGGAAAAAGAAAGAAAGAAAATTACATTCGTTGGATCGGTATGGGCCTTACACAAATATCAATTAAATAAAATATATAATAAAATTAAAACATGAAATTAATATAATACATTAAAAGTACGATCTCTGAGAATAGGCAAAATACACTATGATGAAAAATACTAAAACCCGATGAGAGGGGGAAGGGGGTGGGGCTGAATTCTCAAACGGAATCTTGGAGATAAATAATTACTAACTTGACAATCATTCAAAACTACACACTTAAACATAAAAAGATTTGATAAAATCTTGAGAAATTTTTTTTTTAAATATTCAATTGCTGAACTTTAACTCTCGTTATTAGTTCTCAAATAAAATTGGATGTAAAATAACGGAACAAGACTAAGCTGTTGTTGTAAAAGATCGCGTATCCGAGTGCGTGCATGTGTGTGCGTGAGGCAAAACTGGATCTCTCAGATATAAGAGCACACGAGTACTTACATGAGACGGGATCCACCAGGTTATAAGCCAACTGTAGAAGACTAAACTGGGGAACACATTTATGTTGAGTTAGATCTGACACTGTTTTTTTTTTACTAATTCTTAACGTGATTTTGTCTATCACTTCAACTTTTTAAACTACAGGATATCCTCAGAAATCATAAAAATCATGCATTTGAAAGAACATAAAGTAAAAACGTACTAAATATACAGTTTACAAACATTTAATGTAAACTAAATCTTAATTTAATGTAAACTAATGTAAAAAAAAATGAACAGTACTTAAAAATTAAGATTTAAA
Organism: Oncopeltus fasciatus; assembly: GCA_000696205.2. Classification (NCBI taxonomy): domain Eukaryota; kingdom Metazoa; phylum Arthropoda; class Insecta; order Hemiptera; family Lygaeidae; genus Oncopeltus; species Oncopeltus fasciatus. The sequence continues at coordinate 171,944 of KZ808171.1, read as the reverse complement.
ATTTACGTGTTTGAGCGTTTAGTTTGTGTACATTCACGCTTGATGTTCAAACAATAGTCATCCAAGTACGTCCCATCTACCTTGATACCTTGCTTCCATGACCCTGAAATCTTGATGGAAACACTCACCCTGCTCATCACTCACTGCACCAAGCTTCTCCGGGAAATTAGCAAGATGGCTGTGTAAAAAATTCAATTTAATGCTCATGTTGCAACCTAGCTTTTGAAAGCTTTCCAAGAGTTGCTGGAAAATTTCGGAGTAATTCAATGTTCGTGTATTTCCAAGTAAGTCTTTAACAATGTTTTTGAATGCCATATCCATATTCCTCTTTTTCCAAAGAGGGAAATTCATTGAAAACTGGCACGGGGACTTCGGCTTAAATGATCTTTAGGCTCGCGCCAAATCATAGATATACCAAATGGAAGCTTAGCACGTGTTCCCTTGGTCCACATCCGTAAACCCTCAACACACTGTTTACACACTTTATGAGGTGTCTATACTTTATCTTGATCACCAAGTTTCACTTTAAAATAGGCAAAATGTGCTTCTCTGACAAATGTACTGATGTTTGTCCTTTGACTGGGAATTGTAAAACTGCCACATATATAACAATACGAATCGGGGCTGTTTTCGCAATTTCGACGGGTAGGAGCAGAGGTAACGAAATACTAAATACTGCTTACCGGCACACAATGTTTCACCACAGTATAACAGACGCAACTAAACAGGCAGGTCTAGAAAGTGATAAAGGAAAACTAAAAACAGTTTTGAAACCAGCATGCCTAATTCTATAGAAAACAGCGAAAAAATCTAACTCTACACAAATTGAGTTTCAAATTGTTTTCCAGGGTTATATATTTGTATTTCAACCAACTAACTGTACTTTTTTTGGCTTCCTCAACAAAAAAACAAGAATTATTCCACCACGCAAAAGCTTGCAAAAGTAAATTACTTTTTAAGGTAAAAAATAATAAGGAAATGGAAGTGAAAAGTTCGTGTTTTTCAGACTGGCAGACTGGCTTCACACCAAGCGAGAGAGAAGTATCAACTCAACCTCCCAGTTACTACAATATATAATTGTAGAAAAATATATTTTACATCAATTATGTATTATAACACTAATAATAACACAGATATTTATATTTCGTGCGTCGGATTTATTTCTGAACTATTATCCCCCTCATCCGATTTCCACGGAAGTGCAGACAACGATTTTGGTTAATATATATAGTAAAAATTGGGGGCCTACATTTTTTAAATATTTTCTTTGAAGCGCATTCCTTTAAGAAAATTACTTTAAATGACATAAATATTAGAAAATGTCAAACATTCAAGATCATAAAATTACCTTTTCAATAACGCCAATAATAAAAATTTTCCTCATTTTAAAATAACAGTAATTAACTTAACAACGCTAATTAAAAAGCCCTTAAACTAATTCCCTCGACTAATTTCTGACAATAACTCTTAGCTACCGACGTTTCCATGTATAATTTGAAATGAGGCATTTTATTCCTTTTAGAAATTTAAAAATTAAGGACGTTAGAACACGTTCAAACATATACACAAAAATGTTGAACGGAGCAACCTGTTTAGAAAAGATAAATAATAATAGTAAGAAATTTTCCATAAGTTACATAATAATAATACCAATTTGAATAGCTTGATTTTCTATTAAAATAATAATAACAAAAGAATCTACTAAAGGTCACAGTAAACTTTGAAAACGAAATTTGAATATACTTCACATTCTATTCTACAAAATATGTCAAGCAACTGTATGAAGTGTATGGTATACAATAAGTGAAACCCTATATATAATATATACAATAACATTCTGCAGTCTTCATGAAGGTCATAAGACATTTTTTGCACACATTAACTGTGCAAAATACATTTAATAAGCGAGTATAAATGAGCGACTTATTATGTTTATTTTTTACTTATTATGTCTGAATTTAATTACCATTATTATTTAATTAGAGAAAATAATTAAAATTATACTTTAATGAGTATATTTTAAAATAAATAGCTAAATACAAAAGCTTTATCGGCTATTTCAGGAAGTTTAGTAAAAAAAATCCACATTTTTAGTAAGCCAAAAATTAGCTTTATTAATAAAGTTATAAATATACATTAGTCCATAGCTATAGTGTGGAAATTATTTTATATAAGCATAAAATATTAGCTAAAATTTAAATATATTAAAATAAGTAATATTTAAGCAGGGAACCTGTTGCTAATTATTCCGTGATAATGTCATACAAACAAGATACACGGGAAGAATGTCTTTAACCGGTTTGTATGTAGCTCATTTTCATAAATAAAAAAAATATTGTCTTGCTCATTAGAGGTTTTCTACGAAGAAATTGGTACACAGGAAAAAAAAATAACCGTTACCCGGCTGGGTGACACACGTCACAGTTCAGCGAGTATTGACCCCAGGATAATTCCTCGGTCAATGCTCAGGAAGCCGGGTCATCATTAGTCACTCTTTGGTATGTTCCAACACAGGCATTGACTCAAAAAATGTTGACACGATGACAACATTTCAGCCGTTTTTACATCTAATTACCAAACTTCTAACTACCATAAGAAATCCTCAAAATTCGACCCATTCTAAACATCCACCTGTACAGTAAATAAAACGTGAAGTGGCAATTCGTTCAGACTCACTTCTATTACCTGATGGTTCACCTGATAATGAGTCTTTAATGAAAATATTAAGAATTACACAGTGGTAAAACATAGTAGTTCATGTGAGATTTCGCTATTTGAAACATTCAGGCATGAAGTTACACACCAAAGGCGAAAGGATAGGGATCCGTTCTGATCGAAAAATCCTGTGGCGCTGTGAGGTCTAATCCTGCCTATCGATAAATAAAAGTGTGTCCTGAGCTATGGATGTTTAGAATAGAATAAAAACCTGTAGAGAGCTCCACCCTGAAGAGTATAATATATTATAGAGGCTAACATTTATTATAGAAAAACAAGAAAGAAAAAAAAAAGAAGTTTTATAAATAAAAGAGGGCGCTGGTGTTCTTCCGAAAGAAGAAATTCTCTTCCCTAAAAAAGGCAATTTTAGTAACACTCAGTTCCTCAAAGAGAGGTTAAATCCGTCAGTCTTTAGGGGGCACCTCGTCGAAGGGTGCTCATATTCCTCTTATCCATATTCTGCTTTTCAGAAGATTATATGTATCCAAGGTTAAATGAAGTTGGAAATAATACTTATCAACCCTCCCTTTTATTTGCTGTATAATAGTATTAATAATAACTTATAGTAACTCAGATTCCGAATTTAAATCTCTGTTAGTTAAAGGGCATTAGCAAACAATCTAAAACATTAGATTAAAACTAAGTAGCAAACAGACAAAAATTTCTAAAGTCTAGACCAACTCATGAGGAAATATAAACATAAAGCGGCGAGAATAATTCAGGGCGTATAACTTAAAATGGATGTGAGAGGGAGGGAGAGAAAGATAGAGAGAGAGAGAGAGAGAGTCAGAGAGAGGGTGAGAATGATGGAGAATGATGGCCAGGTAAAGATCTCTAGCCAAGGGAATGTGAGATTACTTATAAATGTTCTTATCATGAGATTTGTTCTTATCAGGAAAAAAATAGTAATTTTAACATCTAATGATCTTTTACCGATTCTTCTTCCGGGCTGGACCGTGTCAAATTGGTGTTATTTGCCGAGCTTTCGCACATCATGTGATGATGAATGAGAGTTGTAAATTCTTTTCCACTTTTACAACTCCCATTCTCTTTTCAGCCCTGAAGAAGCCATCACATGATGTGCGAAAGCTCGGCAAATAACACCAATTTGACACGGTCCAACCCGGAAGAANTTACTTATAAATGTTCTTATCATGAGATTTGTTCTTATCAGGAAAAAAATAGTAATTTTAACATCTAATGATCTTTTACCGATTCTTCTTCCGGGCTGGACCGTGTCAAATTGGTGTTATTTGCCGAGCTTTCGCACATCATGTGATGATGAATGAGAGTTGTAAATTCTTTTCCACTTTTACAACTCCCATTCTCTTTTCAGCCCTGAAGAAGCCATCACATGATGTGCGAAAGCTCGGCAAATAACACCAATTTGACACGGTCCAACCCGGAAGAAAAAACGGTAAATACTTCTGACGACCGTCGAAGCCTACGTGAAAACGAACGTTTGATAATAAAAACCTTATACCTATTGGAGAAAAACTACTAAAATTGTTTCTCTGTGAATCAATTGTACAACATAATACAATATGAATCGACAAAAATAATTTTCTCCATAAAACTTTAAAGCAAATTTAAGCAAATTAACACACCTAGAGGTCGCATGGGATAAAATAGTTGACAAAATTTACCAACATTACTTTAGGATATAATTTCGACAGATATCAATACCACGCCAAGAACTACAACAAACAGCATCACAACCATCATATCTTCTATTACCGTCTTCATTGGTTTCTGCGAACCATCCTAACATAACAACCCATTATTAGTAGAGAATTTGTTGGGATTCAGTCTAGGTTGATAAAAAAAATATATAATTTTAAAAATATGTATTTTTTATGATTTGCCGACGTTTTTTCTTACATAGTAAATCTTGACCGAACCCAAAAAATTCTCTACTAATAATCTCTACGGTCAAAACTCTTCATTATAACGACCATTGTTTTCTAAGCGAAATCTAGAAAAGGTATTATAAAAATAAAAAAAACTCAAATCCAAGCAAAAATACGTAGAAGGAAAAAGTTGGAAAACTACCGGACGCACTAACTGATAACAGTTATCGTCGAAAGCAAGTACGATAGATATTCGACTCGATCCTCATTATAAAACTCTAGCTTGCCAGATGCTTTCACGTAGTTGCTGAGGTTAGATGATCCCTCACGTTAATAACAGCCTGGAAGACCTGGGTTAATTGGAAAATTGTGAAAGACGAAGATCCAAAGACCGACAGCCGTGCGGCAACCTCTTTGTTCCGGCTTATCAAAAGCTCTTATCTACCCGCCAAATTCCTGGCGGGAACACACTTCCTTCGCGCACTATCTGTCCTGCGTTACCTCACATTTTGCTTCTTTTTTTTTTTTACTAATTCACAATTTCTCTTATAGTTTAGATTTCAAACAATTGTACAAAGAATTTCAGCAAAAATAAAACTAAATCAATAGTGAAAATTCGGTAAGGATAGTTTAAAGAGAAAAAGTCTCGTATTAAAAACAAAACAAATACGAAACATTTAATCTCTTTTTCCAAACGTTTTAGCTAGCAAAGAAAATCATCTAGATTGCTAATGTGCTTGGAAAACAATGCTGATATTTGCTTGCCTGATACTCTTTGCCACGAACATAAGCTATCAAGATGGCATGCTTTGCTAGCCGAAATTTTTGGAAAAATGATTACACTCTTGTTTTTTGTTTTTTTGTTTTTAATACAAGACTTTCTCTCTTGAATCCTTCCTCACTGAATGAAAACTATTGTACCCATGCCATACGGCTAATTATCTCTTTCCTATTTATCTTCCTGCATAGATAACATACAAATTATTATACAATTTCATTTCTCCTTTGCAACCTTTTAGCAATATTTTAAAATCTGTTATATATCTTCATAGTTTTCAACATTAGTCATCGGAAAGCACAGAAAGTTGCTGTTATTATATATATTTTTGTGCATTTGGTACGATTAAAAACACACATACACACATGGGTTTTTAATTTCCTCAAATATGTAGCTATTATTTTTTATTAAACTGTTGCAGGATAGTTCGGAATATTTTTCAACTTTTACGGGTGTTCAGTGTTTGATTTAGGTTTCAATATTTATAGCTACATAAATAATTTCAGGACTTTATGATTTTCAAGAGAATAAAGTATACTTATAAAAAATATTAAATTTATAATCATTAATAATTTCTAATCATTATTATCTGAAAACAAAAAGTAATGCAAGGACATTTTCAAACCGCAAATTAGTTTAAAGCTGGATGTCAGTCACCTATTAAAACTACACTGTACAATAGTCCATTTACTAAATAGAAAATAAACTATGGAAATCAAAATAAATAAATAAATCATAACCCCCTTCCCCCCCTCCAACAAAAATGTNTTTTTTTTTTTTTTTTTTTTTTTTTTTTTTTTTTTTTTTTTTTTTAATTCATCATGAAATTAATTAAATCTTTATCAGTACTTAAAAAAAAAAATTGTTGACAGCACTTTCGTAATCAGTGCTAATACTAGACATATAGTCATTTTTAGTGATGTGAAGTACACCACTCCCATTGTTTAAAAATCGCATCAACATCCCATAAAACAAAGCCCCGTTAAAATTTCAGCCCAAAAATTTTTTTATTTTAATTGTTGAAATTCGTAGCATTAGCAATAAATAGATTACTGCAATAAATACAAGCATTTTCCATCATAAAACTACTCATTCGTAATTATATTTAAACACAAATAGTATAAATGGAGCAAAACATTTTTAAGCGGGTAATTTAAAAAAGTAACATTCACTACTAACAAGCAAATTGGTTTTTTGATGATTTTACAACTGAAAAGTCAACAATTAGAACAAATTTGTCACATTTAGGCTCAACGATGACTTCCGAACCGTAATTTTTTAAATATAAATTAATGATATAATTGAAGAGCAATTAATTATACTTATGTATAATAAATAATATTCAGAATTGACTGCCCCACGTTGGGCGGGATCTATTTTCGATAATTACCGCTTTGGAAAATCACGACTTGTCAGAAAACCTGCCAATCTTAGTATTTCATCTGAATCGACAGTTCGTCAGGCGGCAAATTTTAATTGGAGGTTAGAGCGATCTTCATTAAAAATCAGAAGAGGTGTAGGGGGGAAATCTGAACCCTTTGGCAAGATTTCGTATATATTAAGAAATTTTTGAAATTTAATCCACGGTTCAAATTTCAATTTACGCTTAAGAATTTATCAACAGAGTCTATAGTGATTAATAGATTTTGTGCATACAATAAGTATATTATCATAACATAAGTGTATTTTAATGTATGAAAATAACACTCATAGGTATATTAGGACAGGTTAGGCTAGGGAATTCTACGGTAAAGTAGAATGTAAAATCTACTCTACTTTACTGATAAAAAGGTTATAATGGTAGGCTAGTTTTGTGTAGAGTACAATTTTGTAATTTTGTAGGGAAATCTGCAACTTTGAATGGGTTATATGGGAATAGTCCATATAACCCACTCAATATAGGTAACATAAACTTATATTTTTGCAGTGCCGTCGTATCTATTCCATTATTAGCTGATTATTCTTTGGGAAAGATTGCAAAAAAAAAAAAAACGCTGTTTTGAAATGAAAAATTGTTTCTGTCGAAATGAAAAATTTCAACGAATTATAACGGACCCTACTTCTTGAAATTTCCTGTCAAGAAGGTTCCGTTCAAATTNGATGTGAAGTACACCACTCCCATTGTTTAAAAATCGCATCAACATCCCATAAAACAAAGCCCCGTTAAAATTTCAGCCCAAAAATTTTTTTATTTTAATTGTTGAAATTCGTAGCATTAGCAATAAATAGATTACTGCAATAAATACAAGCATTTTCCATCATAAAACTACTCATTCGTAATTATATTTAAACACAAATAGTATAAATGGAGCAAAACATTTTTAAGCGGGTAATTTAAAAAAGTAACATTCACTACTAACAAGCAAATTGGTTTTTTGATGATTTTACAACTGAAAAGTCAACAATTAGAACAAATTTGTCACATTTAGGCTCAACGATGACTTCCGAACCGTAATTTTTTAAATATAAATTAATGATATAATTGAAGAGCAATTAATTATACTTATGTATAATAAATAATATTCAGAATTGACTGCCCCACGTTGGGCGGGATCTATTTTCGATAATTACCGCTTTGGAAAATCACGACTTGTCAGAAAACCTGCCAATCTTAGTATTTCATCTGAATCGACAGTTCGTCAGGCGGCAAATTTTAATTGGAGGTTAGAGCGATCTTCATTAAAAATCAGAAGAGGTGTAGGGGGGAAATCTGAACCCTTTGGCAAGATTTCGTATATATTAAGAAATTTTTGAAATTTAATCCACGGTTCAAATTTCAATTTACGCTTAAGACTTTATCAACAGAGTCTATAGTGATTAATAGATTTTGTGCATACAATAAGTATATTATCATAACATAAGTGTATTTTAATGTATGAAAATAACACTCATAGGTATATTAGGACAGGTTAGGCTAGGGAATTCTACGGTAAAGTAGAGTAGATTGGACTGGTAAAATGGCCATGAGTAGAGTACAATTTTGTAATTTTGTAGAGAAATCTGCAACTTTGAATGGTTTATATGGGAATAGTCCATATAACCAACTCAATATAAGTAACATAAACTTCTCTTTTTTGCAGTGACGTCGTATCTATTCCATTATTCTTTGGGAAATATTGCAAAAATAACCCTGTTATGAAAAATTCCAAAGAATTCTAACGGACCCTACTTCTTGACATTTCCTGTCAAGAAGTAGGTAACGTTCAAATTATATATATAAATTAAAGGAAGTGGGCTCGAATTCCTGAGCAACCGAATTATGGGAGCCGAATACGTATCCACGTCGTTTCCTTCTGTCAGTAACTGTGATGCACACCAGAGAGCACTTAATTTTCAGTTAAGAAAAAGTCCGTCGTATGTAAAAGGTGTAATACGTAATTTACTAACGTTCGTTTTCTCCTACTTCCCTGAATTGTTCTACACTAGAGAAGAAATTAACGAATGTGAGTTCGAAGGGTGAGCGATTCCTTATACCTTAAACGCTATTTTCATTCTCCGACTTGTAAATTAAATTTCTTCATTTAATCTTATTTATATCCATATTTAGTGAAACAGGGAAAATATTACATTAACACAGCTCTTGCGTGGTCCACATAATATTTATTTGTATTTCTGTTGTGTTTCTCCTTGTTGGAGATTACAGGAGTCTGTTTTTTATTAGGAGGACGTGTTTTTATCCTTCTTTCAGGAGGGGGAGCAGTGTGGTGTAGCTCAAAAGTTACATTATTGAATAAGATGACTTACTTGAATGTCTAGATCAAGCAAATGATTCTCTGAAATAACACAGAAGATGTAAAAAAAAAAAAAAAAACTATTGAAAGACGTGGGAAAATCGGTTATCTCCAGAGAACCAACACAATGCATGACCCCTATAAAACTATTTGAACCTGAGTAACGCATAAAATGGAAGGGTTACATAGACAAATATGTTGTAAATCTTAACATATCCAGAGTCGAAACTTATTTATTCATTTCGTGATTTATAAATATAGCCTAGAATTTTTACTATTCTTGTTTTTAATTTTAGAATATGTTATTTTTCAAGGGGTGTAAGGAGAGTTTCCCTTCAAATTTTTACAAAGCAATATTCAGGGTATGTTATGACGCCGGATACCCGAAGGTATATGGGGAAAAGATTCAAGCAGCCTGTGTGACGGAGCACCAAGAAGTATCGGATCGCTATCTTAAGACTATCCTAGCTTTGAAAATAAGATTGAAGAATGAGTTCTAGCCAAGGAAGTCTATGCATATTTATTTCTACTAATAAAGACCATTCATTTTCAATGAGCAGTTTTCTTTCTGTTAAATGAAAATGGACTGCCATAATATATCAGACTCTGTCACTTTGAATCGTTGTCCTTCAGATAAAGATTTACTGTTCAAAAAAAAAAAAAATGAGTTATTAAAATTTCCAATAATGTTATGGGTAAAATCTTTCGTTGTGGCAGGATTTTAGTTTGACTTAATTAGTCTAATGCAAAGACATTTCGCGAGGAAATAAAAACGTAATTTGAAATTACATTAACAAATTTTAAAAGAGACCCATAAAAAGTCAATGACATTGTGTGAGTCAAGCAGAAAAAGAATGTGACTCAGAGGGTGATGTATGTTTCAATTTAACTCGTGCCATAAATTATTCAAAGGTGCAATACTAAAACCAAGTCGGGTGACACAAAGAATTTGCAATCCAAGTCGTAAATGACGAGCATCGAGATATTGACATCACGATATAAGAAGAATACAACAACTTTGTAAGAGTCATTGCAGGTAAAAAAAAAATTTTTTAATGTTTAACATCGTGTAAATTTCGCTATCTAGCTTCATTATGTTCGACAATAAAAAAATAGTCCATCATGCTAACTAAGCGAATTCCTCAGCATTTGATGAATAATTGTACTGGTACATTCCACCTCATGTAATCCCCAATATTTCTTTTATCAATAAAATTGTACTGGTACATTCCACCTCATGTAATCCCCTATTTTTCTTTTATCAATAAAATTGTACTGGTACATTCCACCTTATGTAATACCCTATATTTCTTTTATCAATAAAATTGTACTGGTACATTCCACCTCATGTAATCCCCTATATTTCTTTTATCAATAAAATTGTACTGGTACATTCCACCTCATGTAATACCCTATATTTCTTTTATCAATAAAATTGTACTGGTACATTCCACCTCATGTAATCCCCTATATTTCTTTTATCAATAAGTAATCCCCTATATTTATTTTATCAATAAAAGTCTAGGTTCAGATTCGTTGCTCTACACTAAATATTACGCTCATTGCAGTGGAAAAAAAAATTATTATTCCTACTTAACAAATTTGGTTATCTCCTAAATATTATTCCTATTTGTCAGAATTCGTTCAATTAAAAATATTTATTTATAATTCTCAGTAAAGAAAGTAAGAGATGGAATCCTATTATTAATTTATATGTTCATAAATTTATTCATTTATTATATATTTATTCATTCATATATTATTCATTTAGCCACCTCATGACAACATAAATGAAGCACTACATAAGCAGTAGTTTTTTTTTTTTAATAGAATATAAATAAAATTTACCTGTGAAAATTTGTTTATTTTAGGGACTTTTATTAAAAAATAATGAATGACTTTGAATAATTTAAAGTTCGTAATAATGTGTCGGAATCTCCCCAGCAAGAATGTAGTTATCGTAGAACAGTTGCATTATATAATATATTCAAAGACTAGGGAAGATTGTAACGGGAGGACCATTTAGGAAGGGGTCAGTTAAAGGTGGTCACCTGCTTCCTTTTTTCAGAAGAGGAAATTATGTTTATCCAGAAAAAGCTATTATATTCATCTATTTGTTAATTAGCAGTAATTTATATTCTCTCTTTATTAGTTAGTAAGAGCAGTAGGCTGTAATTATTAGGAGTACTTATTCGTCATAGAAAATTAACTTCAATTCATCTTTGTTCTTAATTATTATTGACCAGTAGCCCATAACAATATAATGCAATGTATATATATATATACTTGTCGTAGTCCACACTTAGAACAAATCACTCACTTATATANCTCCTATTTGTCCGAATTCGTTAAATTAAAAATATTTATTTATAATTCTCAGTAAATAAAGTAAGAGATGGAATCCTATTATTCATTTATATGTTCATAAATATATTCATTCATTATATATTTATTCATTCATATATTATTCACTTAGTCACCTCATGAAAACATAAATCACGTACATAAGCAGTAGTTTTTTTTTATAATACAATATAAATCAAATTTACCAGTGAAAATTTGTTTAGTTTACGGACTTTTATTAAAAGATAATTAATGACTTCAAATAATTTCAAGTTCGTAATGATGTGTGGGAATCTCCCCAGCAAGAATGTAGATCTCGTAAAACAGTTGCATTATATAATATTGTCAAAGACTAGGGAAGCTTGTAACGAGAGGACCATTTAGGAAGGGGTAAGTTAAAGGTGGTCACCTGCTTCCTTTTTTCAGAAGTGGAAATTATGTTTACCCAGGAAAAAGCTATTATATTCATCTATTTTTTAATTAGCAGTAATTTATATTTTCCATTTATTAGTTAGTAAGAGCAGTAGGCTGTAATTATTAGGAGTACTTATTCGTCATAGAAAAATAACTCCAATTCATCTTTGTTCTTAATTATTATTGACCCGTAGTCTATAACAATATAATGCAATGTATATACCTGTCCTAGTCCACACTTTGAACAAATCACTCATTTATATATCATACATGTATATATATAT
>KZ808171.1:82665-96992 GCA_000696205.2 Oncopeltus fasciatus | reverse complement strand
TATCTTAATGTTTGCTTACATGTGACTTCAAAAGAAAAAAGAATATTTTCAAAAATACCCTATACAGTTCAGTAATTTCAAAATATTGAAGTGATCCTTTAATTTTGTCCGGCAGTGTATATATATATATACGTTTACAGGAACAATATACTTTGCCATTAGTGTTTAGAATAGTATGTTAATAAATAATATTCTGAAGAGAAATCAGGCCTTCTTATTGTAAATTATTAAATCCTTCATTAGGTCCTGAATATTAAATCCTAACCAATGGGAGTTGATCCGGAGTTCTACATGCCTGACAGTTTTGCGATGATCCGCGAGGGTTTTTTTGCGCCGATGCCTGTATGATAACCTTGCTATTGGTCTATCAGCGAGTGTTCAGAGAGTGACGGGTGGGGTTGGCGCAAGAGTCAGCTGATTGTGAAAGCCATTCTCTTAGTAGTAATTAGTTCATTAACGAGAGGAGGGCGGACGGAAGTGTGGGAAACACAATCAGAGAAGTAGGCGGCTCTGGAGAATAGGCACCGGCCGACAAAGGCTTCGGTGGCTCTTTGTCTTAGCGGGGCCCGCACGCAACTTCTCCCAACCTCATTTGCTGTGCTACACCGCTGCAAGGTGCGGGCAAAGTTCTACGCATGATTCTAAAAAAGGGACAAAATGGCAAGTGAGTTCTTCGAGTATCATCCTATGCTTCACCAGATACAAGGAGAAAGCAAAGTTCTCAACATGATATATGTTTCTCCAAAAGACACAAATTGGCATACTTGACTCAGGAATCAACCAATTTAACGAAAATTGTGTACCAAATATTTGTATTATTATGTCATTGATATAAAATGTAATAAAGCTCAAATCATAACCCATTGTTATTTACCGCCATTAGCCATCAGCTAGCTAACTGCTCGATCCCACACTGACACCATTACTTGGAATGGGCGACAAAGAACTCTTGGACTCCAGTTTCAATTTCCGCAGACTTATCAAAATCATCCCTTGATGAAAACAGGCCATGGATTGAAACAAGTCGTAATCCTATGGTGCTCGGTCTGGACTAGATGGTGGATGCGGCAGGAGTTCGAAAATCATGAAGTTATTTAAAGTTTTTTTTTTTGGTTGGACGGAATGTGCGAGGACGAGCAATATATTGTTGGAATAAAACACCTTTTTGGCTGATCAAAGCAGGATAACGCTCAGATAACTTCGCTTACATACTTTCTAGTTGTTCACAGTAGAATTCAGAATTCTTGGAGCATCCATCAGGAACAAATTCGTGTTGATTAACATCTTCAAAATTCCAAAAAAGGCAACGCATATATTGTTTTGCGAATTGCCCCTTTGAAGCAATCGGAAAAGCAGTTTGACCGCGAACTAACTATTGCTTAAAGATATTCGGATTTTGCCACTAAACCCACTTTTCATCACATGTGACAATCTTCCGGTATAATCTCATATAAGAAGTGTCTTTTTCAATTAATATGCGCAAATGTCTGACTTTTTAACTGATTGTTGAGAAGTAAGTTCGCCTTATAATTAGGTTGGCAACACTGCACTTGTCAACAAGCATCTATCAGCAGACTCCTGTAAAAGTTTGAACACGCTGGGTCTTTTAGTTTGTGTTTGACAGTCTTTAAAGACAAACAACTACGTGAATTGTGGAGAAAATGGAGAAAAGTGAATTTCGTGTGCTCATCAAGCATTATTTTTTGCGGAAAAAAACCATCACTGAAACAAAGGCTAAGCTTGATAAATACTATGGGGACTCTGCACCATCGATATCAATGGTAAAAAAGTGGTTTACAGAATTTCGTTGTGGCCGTACAAGCACGATCGATGCCGAACGTTCTGGACGACCAGCAGAAGTCGCTACACCCGAAACAATTGAAAAAATTCACGGTATGGTGTTGGCCGATCGAAGATTGAAAGTGCGGGAGATACTGGAAGCCATAGGCATATCACATGGGTCAGTGGTTTCGATTTTGAATGATCACTTGGGTCTAAAAAAGCTATCCGCAAGATGGGTGCCGCGTTTGCAAACAATCGACCATAAACGCAATCGTGTGACAACTTCGATCGAATGTTTGGCGTTGTTCAACCGCACCAAGGACGAGTTTTTGCGTCAATTTGTAACAGTGGACGAAACATGGATACACCACAACACGCCAGAGACCAAGCAGCAGTCAAAACAGTGGGTTTTGTCGGGTGAATCAGCGCCGAAGAAGGCCAAAGTGGGTTTGTCAGCCAATAAAGTCATGGCTACTGTTTTCTGGGATGCACGCGGTGTAATCCACATAGATTACCTTCAGAAGGGAAGAACAATCAATGGCGAATATTATACCAACTTATTGGACCGATTTAATGAGGATTTAAAGAAAAAACGACCGCATTTGGCCAAGAAAAAAGTTCTTTTCCATCAAGACAATGCAAGAGTCCATAAGTGCGTTGTTTCCATGGCAAAATTTCAAGAATTACGCTATGAATTGCTCCCTCATCCGCCGTATTCTCCGGACTTAGCCCCGAGTGACTATTTCTTGTTTCCGAACCTTAAGAAATGGCTTGGCGGAAAGAGATTTTATTCCAACGATGAAATCATCTCACAAACAAATACATATTTTGAGGAGATCGAGAAATCTTATTTTTTGGAAGGGATAAAAAAATTAGAGAAACGTTGGACGAAGTGTATAGAGCTCAAAGGAGACTATGTTGAAAAATAAAATTACTTTTTATCAAAAACCTTTGTTTCATTTAAAAAGTCACGCACTTATTGACCCGCCCTCGTATCTTTCGACCCACCACACTCCCTGGCAAATTCGCCATAAGTACTTATGGACGGATTTGACTCAACCACTTCCAGCAGAACCTCATCAATAACCATTAATGGTCGCCCGGAGCCTTTTTCCATTCCAACGTCGTATCTTCACTGCTTAATTGCTCGAACCAACGCTACATCTAGGACACCTTCCCCTTCATATTTAATAACTTATGAGTTGAAATATTTTTTCCCAGTAATATCTTAAAATTACTAGCATTTCGTAGACCACTGTCATGTTTCTTCTTTGAAACAAATAACTAGACTGAGTTTTTATTTGAAAAAGCTTATAAGTACTTTTTATATAAATGCAATTTGTTCATTTAAAAAAACTTAAATTTTAATTATTTAATTAATAAGAATATAAATTAATATAAAATATAAAGAAATCAAATATCTGGTATATACCATTTTAATAATGTTACTTAAACTATTTTAAATTCACAAAGAATAGTATTAGACGCATAAATTTACTAAATGAACATAAATGTTTACTACAAATATAAAATGAACATAATTTTTACTATAATAAAGTAAAATGTGTTTTTTTTATTATAAGCTGGATGATATCCTCCGATCTGCTTGAAGCTTTCTTAGGTTGTCACAAGACTTGACATCACAAGATGCCAAACAAAACCCCCCCCTGGATTGCTACTTTTTTTGTGTGCCATTTCACATAACAGTTATCCTACCATGCTCACCAAGAACTACTTTCCAATAATTGAGGATGATTTGAAATATTTATTGCTGGACAGATCTATTCTGGACAGCTGTAAGTTTTTAATTTCACATGTAACCTACAGCTTTTGAAGGAGCCTGCTAGCTGTAACTAACTGCTTACAATTAGCTGTAACTAACTGCTAACAATCATTTTGTTTTAGACTTAACATTTATTATGAGTATTTTTTTTTAATAGTATTTATTTTCTTTGTGCCAGTAAGCAATGTTTTAAAATCATCTATGCTTTATACATCTATCAATTCCCTGGTTATTAGTTTCTACAATATCCTGGTTTTAATTTATTGTAGTCTCAAAGAAGCACAAAGCCATGCAATCTTTTTTAACTGGTAAACTACTTCAATTGATATCTCATATTTCTAATTTAGGTCTTATGATATTTCATATATTTGAATCATAAGTTTTTATTTCTTAATTTCCCCTATGATCTCTTATATTTTTATTCTGCTAGAACAGCATTATACTGATTATTATATTCATTGATATCTACCGGCTGATTGAGAATCCAAGTAGTAGTTTTAGTATATAATAATTTGGAAAAAAAAACTATATTATTTGGATATTTCATTCATATTTTACACACAAATTATAATATAAATTATCATACAAATATTATGTTTTAATAATTAATGGTATGCATCATTATACAGATGAGGAAACCGTGAATCATATTATGCTCACATTCATGGATGTATTTATAATTTATGTCAATATTAATCATAATTTTTTTAGCATGATAACTTCTTAACAGTATTAAAATATGCGTATAATTTTTAATACATAGATCATTTCATTATTGATAAAAAACATTTTTATTTAATGCAAATATTACACTTTCTTAAGTAAAATTTCTGAGGATTTAGAAACATATTTGATATAATACTTGTTATTATTCATTAAACTGATATAAAAAATGGTAATTAATGCAGTATTTACCGTTTCTTCTTCCGGGTTGGATTGTGTCAAATTGTTGTTATATGCCGAGCTTTCGCACTAATTCTCTTTTCAGCCCTGAAGAAGCCATCACATGATGTGCAAAAGCTCGGCAAATAACAATTTGACACGGTCCAACCCGGAAGAAGAAACGGTAAATACTTCTGATGACCGTCGAAGCCTACGTGAAAATTAATGCAGTGTTTTGCTTTTTATTATTATTAAATTTCTTCTTTTTATTTGACTAATGTGTAATTTTTATCTGAAAAGAATTTGTTTTTCATTGAGTTTACTGGAATAGAGTTGTTGTACTAAGTATAGCAATGAACAAACATTTGTACATGGGGCTAGGTCACTAATTCTATCTTATTACTAAAGATAATGAGAGGGCCTCGCAGTAGCTCGAACCAAGCTAATGAACTTTCCCTCTGTACATTTAATGCTTTACTGAAAAATCATTAATATGTTTAATATTACTAACTTTTGCAGGTGCCAACTTTTGTTATATATGTAAATATAAACTCACAAGTCCTCAGAGATCGAACAGACTGGATCATAGCAACCAATTATATCACATTATAACACTTATCTAAAGTTAATTTATTAAGAATTTTATCAATATTCCAAAATAACTGGATGATTTTATGATGAGAAATCATATAATTAATAAAAATTACCGTACTATTATGATAATACTCTTGATTTATAATAATTTATAGTAGATGATATTTAAGGTATCCATAACTTCATACTGTGGGCTAAAATTAATTTCTTTTATTATTTAATCCTAAGGCAAATACAATGTAACATATATATATTTCACTATTCTTGGAGGTTCATTGGCTTTCGAATATTATGCTGAAGAAATTATTCAGGATCAGAAAAATAAAATACTCCAAAATTGTTGGGTAATTATTTTATTATTGCTGTCAAAATGAATTAACTTGTAAGTCATCATCTCTCGACAAACAAAGTCCTGTGCTTGCTGTTTTTTTATTTATTCTATAAATAATTAATCAACTCCTTTGAAATTATAAAATTACAAAACTGAAAACTATTGAGTTTGAAATTTAGGTGATATTCAGATTTTGCATAGAGTGAATTATGTGTTATTATGTAGCTAATTTTTTCATTTTTCTGGACCCGATCTTATAATCTTATGAGTCAAAGTTTTGAAATACTATAACTTTTTTTTTATTTTCTTATAACTAGAGTCGGAGATACCTATTGACTTTGGTGTTCTTTGGATACCCAACAAACTTTTTTTTCATGGGAGGGAGGAGGTATTCCGTTTCAGATTCTTAGGGTCATGGAGGGAGGGGCTGTCTATAGTAGCCACCCTGTTTCTAATTACTTTAGGTTATTATTTCTTGATAATATCCTGCCAATATGTATCCTCTTGGCTAAGGTGCAGTCTTCAAAAGTAATTGTCTTATACTTTCATCATATATATATTTATATACCATATATGATAATGAAACACTCGCAGTTGTGATATACAGTAATCAAGAACCGATGGGATAGAGAATGCAGTGCGCACACAAAAAGAAAAATCACAGGGAGCTAAATTTTTGGGTATCTCTCGCCCTGGTGAGATCCTTGAAAATTTTATTCCTTGTGATTTTTTCTTTTTGTGTGTGCACTGCACTCTCTATCCCACCTGTTCTTGATTACTGTATATATATATATACACACACACACACACATTCAGATTTCATATAGAACTATGTAGGAGTGTGTTGTGTNATATACATACATACACACATTTTCATGTTGTGTGTGCTTCAAGCTATTTATGAATTATTTTAAAATTTTGAGTAATAGAGTTTCTATTATTTGATTATGCACAATCCTCTAGCTTGCAGAAAATTTTCTTAATGTTTATACGATTTGTCCTTTTTGAATGTACGTAATTGTCAAATAATTCATGATTATTAGTGTTAAGGGAAAATGGTAACATTTTAGAAGTAATACATAGTTATAATAAAGAATTATATCGTTAATTAATGATTACAATCAAATTCCCCCTTTAAAATAATATGAGAAGCCTGCTTAGCTGACTTAGTTTCTGAATGTTTGGTTCTCTTTGATAAGGCATATTTATAATGATTTTGGTTTATCCCTCTTTCTCCAGGTGGGAAAAAAATAATACATCTATTTATTGTTCCACGTGTTTTAGGTATGTGATGAGGAGCAAATATCTATTCTTACTTATGCAGGAAGTTGCTGGCCAAACTTGTAGGTGTTGTTCAGAGTGAAGAAAAGAGCCTGGGAAAACTTTTCCTATTTTATAATTTAGTGACCATGGGTCCTCTTTAGCCCTTACACAAAAATTGTAATGAATATTTGAATTTAAATTGCTTTATTTTTTTTTAAATTATTACTAAAGAAAATGTAGCTATTTACAAAGCTTGAATAATTCTGGTAAAAAGTATTCATGTGATGTGTTCCTGTGTGTGTGAGTTTATTAGTACTTAAGAACTACCATTACTTGTAGTCTTATTTTCTGTATTTTAGGTTTCCTTAATAGGAGACAAAATTATAGAAGGTACTGCATATCCTTGCAATCGAACAAAATTTATAATATACTCAATGGGTTTGTAAAATGTGAAATTTATTTATGTGAAATTCTTATATTTTTTATTTTATTCAGCAGAGTTGTTATTTATATTTTCAAACTTAGTTTTTGTTAATTATGTAATAAACTAATGTTTTCCTATTATGCTGCATTGTTTGTTTACTCTCATATTCTTAGTGCTATTTCATTTTTGAGTAAGAAAATATCTACTCCTGGGGAATAGTCTTTAATGGTCGTCTTTCAATGAGACAACTAGTGTTCTGACATCATTGAAATTAATTTTTTTTAAAGAAAGTTTAATACTTTTAATACCAAATAAGATTATCAGGACTCATTCTCCATTTTAATGAATGCATAAGCTTCCTCAAAACTTCCCATTTCAGTTTTCTTTTTAAGCTTTGTTTTATTTTAGGATCTCTTCATTAAGAGAAATAAATTATTTACACATGTTTCAACTATTGTATATCATCTAAATTTAATTTAATAGATCATTAAATTTTGTAAAGTGTGATGGTTTTTTTTTTTTTTTTTTTCTATGAGCAGAATACAAGTAATTTCTTATTTTGAATCACCAAAAATGATGTAATAATTACATTAATTTTACAACAACCAATAATTGACACTATTTTTCAATTTAAACCATGAAAGATTATGTGATCATATACGTAGCAAAACTTTTTCCCGAGGGGCAATCAGACTAAGATTATCATACTGATTTGAGAGTGTTATCAGGGCACCTGCAAGATATGGTGTTTTGAACCTTAAACGCCTATTTATTAAAAAAAATTTTTGTTCACATAAAAAAAAAAATTTTTATAGACAAGGAACAAAAATTTTGTGTGAGAGAGTTGTATGATAGCAAACTTACTCTTAAAGGTAACCTTTCGTTTGAAAGAGTTTCATCAAGCTTATATAGGCATATGTGCATGTATAAATAATTTTTACATCAAAAAGGGTTAAGTTTAACTTGGTACATATATTTGGAAGGTATTAAAGAAATAGTAGAGACAATTTTGGAGAGAGTTTGAAGCATATTTAAAAAAAAAAAAGTAATGTGTGTGTGTGCTATCAGTCATTCAGTAGAAATTTTTTATCAAAGATGTAATTCAAAAATACATAACAGATTTTCAGAATTAGTAAAAATAATTTTCCAAAATATGTCATTATCAACCATTAAAAAAAGTTGTAAAAAAATTTCAAGACAGGAAGGAGCTAACTGCCTTTGTGGTGTTCAACCTCGTCAAGAATCTAGGTTGAGCTAAAGAAAATTTAATGGGGGGGGGGGGGTCTTAAAGTAAAAAAGGAGCAAATAAAAAGCCAAAAATATAAATTTATTCATTTTACCAACTTTTAAGTTTCAATTTTTAGGATATGGTTAAATGCAGGGAGTTGGTAACCTCAAAATTAAAATGATAATGCAGATGCTGCAGAACAAAGTGGATTTCTTATCTTTCATTAAATATTGACATAAATAAGAGTAAATTTAAAAAATATACTCCCTCCCAGGAGAGGGAAATGAGTGTTAAAAAGAAGCATTCAAATCTCAATAGTTAAATTTGTAAATGTCTCATTTTCTTTGTTAAGGAGAATTATTCATATAAATGTTAGAAAATTTCATGTAAAACAAGTTATGCCACACTTTTCTTCTTTTTTTTTGGATCATCAATATTAATGAAGATATTAAAATTTAGATTTTCGGTCTCCCTTAAGACCGATTTTATTCTAACTGAATAAAAGGTTTGCAAATGGAAGCTTAAATACCGAATGACACACACACTCACAGATATATACATATATATATATACATGTTATTTTTTTTATGAACCTTAATTTTATTTTCTCCAATATGGATCGGCAAACTTTTTATATGTGTGTGAATATTTTTATATCATTGTCAAAATCTCCAAAAACAGTTTTGAAATGTTAGCATAAAGAAAGAAATTTTGTACTTTATTTTTATACATTTTTTCAGACTAATTCTCTGGAATAATTTATCAATTCTTGACTATCAATTTATTTGTTTAACATTTTAGTGTCATGTTCTTAAACTGAAATAACTTCCCTATAATATTGTTGTATTTCGTTATTGATTATATAGGTAATGTGCCATTTAAAACGAAATTAAAATTTAAAAAAATATTTGTGCACCCAAAATTTTTAATTTTAAGTCTTTTTAAACTAAACATTACTTTCAAAAATTTTAAACATAGTTGTGAGAGTTTAAACAGATAACAAATTTTTTTTGTTATCTTTTGAAAAATCCATTGGATTTACTGGTACCCAGGACTGTTGCATCTCCTCCTACTCATTAAATATTGACGAATAATCATTCATTCTGTCAATACTTGAAGATTGGTGCGCACCAATTTATGCAGGAATAAAAATGTTTATTTAATAATATGAAGCCCTCTTATCTTAATAGGAGATTATTCCAAATGTACCAAGGAATATCGTCTAAAAGACTTAGTTTCAATATCTCACACTCTTTTGACTAGAAAAATCTGCTCCTTCAGACCCCAACAAAATATATGAATTATGACTCAAACATTTTGAAAATTTTTCACAGTTAAATTATAAAACTTGAGAGGCAATTATCTACCAAAGTTTTGGATTACATTGTAAGCTATCTTCAGGGCTTTAGAAATAAAATGACATAAGAAAAACGGAAAAATTAAATGATTAACATNCCCAGGAGTGTTGCATCTCCTCCTACTCATTAAATATTGACGAATAATCATTCATTCTGTCAATACTTGAAGATTGGTGCGCACCAATTTATGCAGGAATAAAAATGTTTATTTAATAATATGAAGCCCTCTTATCTTAATAGGAGATTATTCCAAATGTACCAAGGAATATCGTCTAAAAGACTTAGTTTCAATATCTCACACTCTTTTGACTAGAAAAATCTGCTCCTTCAGACCCCAACAAAATATATGAATTATGACTCAAACATTTTGAAAATTTTTCACAGTTAAATTATAAAACTTGAGAGGCAATGAGAATTTCACTAGCTAATTTTGATTTGCAAATAAATACAATATCTAATATGTAATCAAGAACTTAAAATATTTCTTTTTAATGATGCTTCAACTTAAATTTAAGACAAGAATTAAATTATTTTAATATATCTGTGCCACAGTGCATATATTGCTTAATATACATAACACTCTAGCTTCTGGAAAATTTTTGCAATAATATTAACATTAATATGTTTTAGTAGATGTTATTTTGTTGAGGCTCGGTCAAGGTAGATCCAAAAAAATACAATTTAAATATGTGTACTTTTTAATTATCTACCAAAGTTTTGGATTACATTGTAAGCTATCTTCAGGGCTTTAGAAATAAAATGACATAAGAAAAACGGAAAAATTAAATGATTAACATTACTATTACATACAATTGTCATAACTAAAAGTAATGTGATAACAACTGTGTAGAAAAATTAATTCACCACATCTACCTATCATGAAGGTGAGAGAGGACGTCCTGTAACCAGGAAATTATTTTTCAACATTCTGAAAAACCATTAGCCCTTCTCCAAAATAAACCTGTATAACTTGTCTCCTAGTTTCTTAGTCTACTTATCCGCAATAATTCCTACCTTTTTTCCTGGTTTGTCTCCTTTGATGCAGGCCGATCTCCTTTTGTACCTACCCCCTCATACCCACCACCCATGTGGTCAATCTCATAAATTTCTCCTAAACTTCCAAACCCTACCTCTCAGTTATGAATATGGGAATCTGGTTACACAACGTCCCCTCTCGCATTTATGATAGATGGGTGTGGTGAATTAATTTTTCTACACATTTGTTATCACATTACTTTTTGTTACGGCAATTCTATGTAATAATAATATAAATCATTTAATATTTATGTTTTTTCTTATGACATTGTATTTCAACAGCCCTGAAGATGGCTTACAGTGTAAGCCCAAACCCCAACAAAATAACATCTAATAATAATCTCTACGGACAAAAACTCTCCATTTGAATTAATATGTTTTGTTTCTTAGGATGAAGCATAGCTGTCAGGATCTGTTTCATCTTGAGGGACTTTATTTCAGCTGCCATTCATTCCTTTCTCGTGCTTAATATGTTTGTATCATATTTGAAATGGTAAATCATTTTGAAACTTGCCTTGTCTAAAGCGTACCCACATATCACTGAACGTTTTCAAAATACTGTTTCTTATATAAAAGTATATTAAAAACATTTATTAAACATTAAATATAACTGGCATTTAGGCATAAAATTATTTTTTAAACATACCAAAAAAAATTTATTAAATATTAGAGATAATATTTTTAAAATTCTGGATAAAAATATATTATAAATCTTGGGAGAAATATTTTATTTGGTACTGGGAAAGAAACATTTTTGAAACATTGGGAAAGAAATATTATTCAAATGTTTATTATCTGTTACATTTTTTCTGCACAGAAAAAATACATTTCCTTTATAGGAAAAGAAATTGACTTAAACACTTTTATTGTAACAATTTTGAGATAAAAATTATTTTTGAAATATTGGGGAAGAAGTATATATTAACTTGAAGTATGCTTTTTCAAAGTTGAATGAATACTGTTCNTGTTCCCTCTCAAGAATTATTTATTATTTGATTCATTTTCTATACTCATAAATATATTTTTTCACACGAAAAACTATTAAGAAATTAAGAAAAATTTCGTCCTACTTGTAACCAAATATGAGATATTTTATGAAGGAATAAGATATTTGCCTGACGAGGCACTGATAGTATTGAACGCTAGAAGGAAGTATCAAACGGATGCATGTTTGTCATTTAAGGAGCCTTTTCCTATAAACTCAGAATATATATATGTGTGTGTGTGTATATATACACGTATATCAGAGTCATTTAAGGAGCCTTTTCCTATAAACTCAGAATATATATATGTGTGTGTGTGTATATATACATTAACATTGACACCTTATAAATTATTGTAAATGTAAAAGAAAATGATATATCACCTTTTTTTTTAAATGTAGAGAAATACATTATGTTTAGATAATATTATTTTTAATGTCAGAGTGCATTATCCCATGATCATAATTGTTGAATAAGAGATAAAAATAAGGAATAATAATACAAATTAGTTTAAATGTTGGTTATTAATGAAAAAGGTCTTCCTCCATAATCAAATGGCTTGAAATTTTATATGAGGCAATTCGATTTCATAAGGATCATTTTCGGCAGCTGAAATCAATCTGGTCCTGAAGGTGATGCTTATGATATCAAAAGGCCTCACAAATTAATAAAAACCATTTGAAAGTGGAGAAAGCCTTCCCCATTGTTATCCATAATTCAACAACTCTACTCTAGTGCGCACAATGAATGGTTTAAATTAATTTTTATAGATTAAAGGAGTAAAAACATCATGTGCCATTAGAAATGACAGATTCAAGCAAAACAAAACCAGTCAGCCTTATTTTTTCAAAATGAAACTATTCATTTTTAGAAAACTAGGGGCACCTAAACCTTTTTTTGGATCAGAACTGGAAATATGGATTATTGTTTTTAAATTTGATGTAATAAAACAGGAAAAAAAAAAAGATTCAGAAAATTTTTTCAAGCATATATCTGAAGATAAAATTATGTGAACTATTTGAAATACAATCAATATTTTAGTCAAGCCTTTGATCATAAATATTTTTAATGTTTGAAAGATGTAAACAGTTTTCAAAGAGTTACATTTTGTTCATTAAATAACCTCATGATTTTTATCTGGGAAAAATAATTGTTATATTCTTTATCCCAACTAAATTCCTCATTGATGGATTTAAAAGAACAAATATTAAAAACAAAACATTTTGGCCATAATCTAAAGAACAACCTGGGCAAAATGTTGATAAAAAAATATTACTTGATCTTGCACTAACTTTGCACTATCATTCAATAAATAATTTATAATATCATTACAGAACAAAATAATTTTCAAAAAATTTAGGTGGGAATGAAAAATGAAACTGGGTGTTACAAGATAACATGATGGCGGATAAAGGAGATAGACCAAAAATATTTTTTTAAAGAATTTATTTCCTACAAGGATTCCTGATAATTGAGTAATTCTGAAAGGTATATCCGATGTTCTGAGATAAATTTTGTATAACATATTTCAAGGAAACTCTTTCATAAATTATTTTAATATTTAAAATTTTTTTTTAAATTTGTCATTTTGAAAAAATATCCATAACTGACACATTTCTTTGAAAATTATTTTGTTCTAAAACATTTTTATAAATGTAATAATAACATAACTCCTGGAATGATTGTACAAAGTTTGGGCAAGATCAAGTAAAAACTTTTTTCGGTCATAATTGTATGCGCCTCCAGGTTATCTGATATATATAAAAAAAAAAACCCTAATCCTAAATAGGATTAGTAAAGGTCTAAAAAATGTTTTTAATAAGTTATGCCATGTTACCAACATGGATAGCTTGACTTCCTTATAAGAAATTTGCTAAAATATGTTAATTCAGAGTATGATTGATCTTAACAACTTCGGGTTTGATCAATGGAGCCTCTTTCTTTAAATCACCTGAAACAGAAAACATATTTACTGTATAATAATTGATGGCTATTATGAATGATAAAACAAAAAAATGTAAGGGCTCACAGTTTTAGACTGATTCCTATTAATAGTACACAAACAGAATGGCATGGGTAACAAAATTACTGCAACCAATGAATGATAACAAATTTTAAGAGCAACACAAAAACTAGAGATTAATGGGAAGAAAAAGAAAAGGATAAATATATAAATGTAGTCTGTATATAACCTGGTGTATCGATGATCGGAGTTGTCACCAGAGGGCCTTTGTCTTGATTGATGTAAGTCTGGAAAAAAAGTAACAGACTTGCCATCAATCAAAACATAACCTACTGAAAAAAAGAACTTCAAAATTCATCAAACCTCCATCATGGTGATGAATGTAAAGAAAAGTTGAGCTAAATCACACATGGAACACAAAACAACAGTATCTATAAATATAAGTTAAATATATCTACTAAATAAGTTATGTTAAGGAATTTTATTAACAGAGGTGTTGAGATAATTAGATTCTTATCTTACTTTGTTTAATTTTATTATACATACAAATACAAAAAACAAAAATAAATGTTGCTAAGAGTTGATTTTTTTCCTATTATGATACTCTTAATATATATTTCAATCTAAAACTTGATCAAAATAAAACCATTAATTTTTAAGAGATTATTTAAATATTAGCAGTGATGATGTAAAAAATATAT
>KZ808171.1:65136-79966 GCA_000696205.2 Oncopeltus fasciatus | reverse complement strand
ATTATTTAAGCAGATTTCTTACCTTTACTAAAAATAGATATAACTAAGAATTAGCAAAAAAAATTTAATTTATAAGGTATACAGATCATTACCACTCTTTTTATTATAGATTGGCCTGGAAGATAGAGTGGGAGAAGGGCAGACCTATCGTAGATAAATAAGTAAATTTCTTACTTAATCTATATTTTTTTAAATGTAACAGGACATAAATATCATTAAATTATATTTTACACTTTATATCATCCAAAAAGTTTGTCACAGCTCTAATGACAACAAAGTTATTACTATTATAAATTTTGGACTACCTCTGAATTCCCACTCCCCCTGATACTATTTCAACCAAAAATGAATATATTCAGGACTTGTTATAAAAAGCTAATGTACTCAAATTAGTTACTACATCTCATAAATATGAGATCCTGTCCAACACTTGAAGTTGCTTTCTTAAATATCTCTTTATTTATATAAATATATATTAGAATAGATATACCATAAAATCTATAACTTTAAGCTTATCACAATTGGCAGCTATGGAAGTAAATAAGATTAAATTGTCTTGCAAAAATCTAAATTAACAAAAAATATATTTATCATATCTATTCACATGGATCATAATAGGTATCAATTAATGCTAAATGTTTGCTCCAGAGGTAGCGCTATTAACAATAAGAACATTGTGAAACCATATTTTCTGAAAAATATAAACTATTTTTAATTACCATTTATTTCGAACAAAGGTGTCAGAATATTGTTTTAAATTTTAGTCACAAAACTAAATTTAAGTTTTGGAGTATTATATGAAAAGAAAAATACTATGGCTTACAACGATCTGTATAAAAAGGGTTTTATTTCAAGAAAAAAATACAATTACATGTTTTGAACTTAAATAGGAGAGAGCATCTGTTAAGTAATTAAAGATATTCAATACTTAAGTGACTTTTGGATACTGTAAAAAGCTGTTGTTTAAAAGCTTGTGGGTATTGAACAAGAATTTGTCATTTTAATAAATTTCCCACAAGGAAATCAAGCAATTAAAGTTGAAAACAAGACAACTTAAAAAAAAAAAAAAAATGTTTGCTGATCATTACATAAACATACAGGCATTATGAGAAAGCCTATTTTACTAATTTGAGTACATTAGTAAAATATGTTCTGCCCATTTATGTTTTATTTTGTATATGTGTGTGTGTGTACATTATCGACCAGGTTATCAAATATAGTTCTTAGCTTATTAAGGATTGGTCAAATTATTTTGTACAAATATTTTAATATATGCCATATTCCAAGAATATATTTTTCTTTATCAGGGCAAGTCTTAAAAGTTAATAGTTACAATGAAGCTTAGTACATCTACACATCAATGCACATTGTAAACATCTGCACACACACACATACATATACACACACTTTGATTTGATTATAGTGAAAAGTAAGGCTTAGCCTGACATAAATTATGCTTTACTAATTAAGTGTTAGTTCAATGTAGGTTACATTTTGATCCGCCTATAGAAGAATAATAATATTGAAAGAAGTAAGTCTACAAAGGTGTTCTGCCACATGATTCTAAACAGAAATAATAGTTAAACTTTCATTTGAATTTAGTTAAGCACTTTTTTAAAAGTTTTATTTGAATATTGATAAACAAGGTTTAAAGTATAATTCATTAAATCATTCAAATGAAGTCGAGATATATCAACTGTCAATGTAGTGAGTACACTTTGGCTGAACATAATGAATTATTTACAGAGAATAAAGGTTCAATTGAACCTTATCTGATCCATAACAGATGAATTGTAAGCATTAAATTTATAGTTAGTTATAGTTTAAGCGTATTGTAAAGAAGTACCTTGGATGAAACAAGTCCAATGTTGTTTTTCTGAGACAGTTAGAAAGTCAGGTTAATTTTTGTTACCTTAATCAAACAGATCTGGATGACTTCTTCAACTGTACAGTTAGTTATACTTCGACTTGACATCAGTGCTGTACTTTGTAAGAAGAGTATTTTGCTGTCTGAATGGACAAAGATCTAATATAAACGACAAATTAATAAATGATAATATTTTAAATAGACTATAGTGAGGTATTAAGGTTCAATGTACATCACAAAAGTCATTCAAGTATCATATTTATACTTTTCAAGCAGTTTTATCAAATATAATAGAGTGAAATACAAAACACAAAAAGTAACTACACCAAAAACAAAGATTGCCAATTACTTCAAAAGCATAGTTAGATTACCTTGTTTTGACTTCATTTAAGTACCTCGACTGAAGTACAGTTTAATATATGTTTTCTTACCTTGTCTAAACAAATCCAAATTTCACTGCTTCAGAAATATACTGATAATACTTTGACTAAATTAAAGTGTAGAATCTTGTAAAAAAAAAAAAAAAAAAAATCTCTTTAAAATGTATAATAATAAATAGATAAGGCTAAGATTATTTTATCATTGATCTATAGATAAGATACTTCTCTATAATGTAGGTTTTTGAAAAAGTAATGTTACATGAGTTTTTTGCCACTTTAACCAAATTATATTCAATATGAACTTCAGAAGTAGTCAGTAATTGAATATTTTAACTAATATTAAATTAGACTAGTTTGAATGCAATAAAATTCCTCGAAAGACGTTTAAGGTGTGCCTGGAACCTAATGGAATAAAATGAGATAAAACTATTACAAATGTTAGTTGAAATGTCGAAGCGGGCACGATTTTCTAATGGACGCTAATACTTCTCAAATAGATTATTCCATCCTGTTACTGAGTATCGCTGAGACTGGGAACTGTTCTTTTGGTGCTATTTTTGACATTTCAAGTACGGTTTCTTCATTATTTAGCTCCAGGATATTTATGATCAACATTAATTATCTACCTATTAGTAAATGCCCTAAACAATTTTACTCACAAATATGTCTGGTGTACTTCACATTTTATTAGAGTGTAATTTACCTTTAATTCAAATTTCACAAATATTTTACATTTACTCTCAGGCACAGGAAAAGAAAACTTAGAAGGTAACAAAAAATTATATTTTTTTTTAAATTTTCATATACCATATTATAAGTAGTGATCTTTGCTCAATTAATCACCTTTTTTTTCTTGATCATCAAATTCCGCAAGAATCTAGGCTAAAATATTAATTAAGATGAACTGTCAATGCTTTATTTCTTTTAATAACGAAAGTTCGTTTGTTGACGAAGTCTTGTTTGGCTTTACATTAAGTTAATTTATTTTGAAATGGCGGGAAAAAGGGATGAACTGTCAAAAGTAACAGTGTGCAACACACTGCTCTCTTAGTGGTAACAGCGACGAGTCAGAGTAGCAGGTGTAGGGAAGAAATGGCGGCAATTATAAATCAGCCCCCGCTTCCACATTTTAGCCAGAATGTTTATTTTGTAAATTTGATATTTTTACTTTGGGATAAGTCAAAATAGAGAGGTTCCAGTAACAAAGAGACGCTTTCTCAAGTAATGTAATTCGGCAAATTAATTAAATCACTGTTACCTTTTCACTATGATCACCTCTTGTCTTTAAGAGTTGGGACTGATCTTTCCCACAAGCAGTGATTGGGTCTTTTATAAATTGATCCAAGAGCTTTATCCCTATCAGTGTTTCCATCTGGCAGTCACAAAACTACACAAGTATGTTGATGAAATAATTCAGTTTTTACTTATTTCATTGAAACTTTACAGTTCTTAGTAACGGATGACAACAAGTTACGCGAGATAAAATCTACTCCGAGGGTATGGTCCAGTTCCATGTCAACTTACCGTAAGAGAGAAGTGGTATTAGCCAGACTAAGAATAGGACACTTAAGACTTACTCATGGCTATATAATGGCAAAGGATACCCACCCATTTGTGAGGTCCGTGAACAACTTACCATGAAACATATATTTACATAGTGCCTAAAATATAAAGAAACAAGGAAA
Source organism: Oncopeltus fasciatus (assembly GCA_000696205.2). Taxonomy (NCBI): domain Eukaryota; kingdom Metazoa; phylum Arthropoda; class Insecta; order Hemiptera; family Lygaeidae; genus Oncopeltus; species Oncopeltus fasciatus. The sequence continues at coordinate 76,034 of KZ808171.1, read as the reverse complement.
AAATATAACTTAAATAGGACTCTAGACGAAATTCTATTGGATGACGATAAAGTCATCGACTCTGTAATGAACTTTCTGAAAGAGGGCAGGCTATTAAATCTTATCTAGATGCATTTTCAGTATGCTTCTTTTCCATTCTCTCTCAATTTTTTCTTTCTAATAAATTTCAGTTTCCAAGCACAAAGAATTTGCTAGCATTACATAATAACTATTCGCAAAACAATCCATTATACCTCACAATGACCTATTGCTAAGAAATTCTTCTTCTTGAAAATATCTTCCCACTTCTAAAAATATCTCCCTGGCGTTAATGAACAAAGGTTGACACGCCATTAAAGAAAAAAAAAAAAAACTCTCATTCACACTCATTCTTATCCCTCCGATCACGAACTTCTCCAAATATCCCTCTAATCTCATTGCCCAAGGGCAGTGACACAGACTAGTGGCACTGCCTGGATAATCGTGATAACAGGGAATATGGACGCTATTGATTAAGCTAAGTAGGATACAAATACACAAGCTAAGTAGGATACAAACGGCACAATCTAATGAACATATGTTGGAACACAATATAAACAAATATCTATTACAAACAACTGGTTGACGAACTCAAAAAATACGATATACTCGTATGTTCAAACATACATGATAACAATGCCAAAATTCAGAACACGTTGCCAATATTACAAGCACAACTGAATTATATTTGTGCCTGTTTGAAACGTATTTTATTCTATTAAAAAATAATGATATTGATACAGGTCTAGAATTGTTTCAGCTAGGTATCATTCACTAGCAATCTGTCTCTCTCAAAAGTAACCAAAAGTATTCAGATTACTCATTCAAGGTATATATATAAACTCTTCCTTATGTGCTATGGCAATTTGAAAAGATGCACTGTTCATTAAATAGAAATCATATACCTCTATCCTCTCCTTCTTACGAATCTAATTTCTCTTATCATATTCTGTCCCAAGAGATAATAAATGTGTTACAGCATAAGTCTGCCAGGTAGACTTATGGTATTTTGGTATTGAGGTATGAGTTACTAACAGGTGAATATGAACTTGCCAGTAAAATGTAAAAATGTTTCTAAAGAATTGAACACGTGTATCAATAATCTTTTAGAGGATAAAGAACAGGATAGTTGTAATTCCTTAGTTATGTTCTTAAGATCTCTTGATATGAATATTAATATGTTTAAAGAAATAAATTAGATATTGTATCAAGAAATCAAATATTGACTTTTCATATTAAGAAAACAGTTTTATTGTACAAAGAAGAAAATGAATCAATTTTTAACAATTTTAATTACTGTACATTTTTTAATGCATAATATGTTTACCATCAAAAATACTTACTGTTCAATTAAATGTTAATTTTTCTTTTGAAGATATTTTTTATAGCAAATATAAATTAAATCTTAAGATATTGCTAATAAATGGCAGGTTAATCATATTACTAATATTTATTCTATATTAATTGTAATTATATATATTTATCTTTGTTTTTCTTTCATTTTATCCAAGAAAATTTTCAGCTTCATATTAATATAAAAAGCCGAGCGAGGATGACTTCAGCTTAGGGTGGGAGGAGTTATATCCAGCATTCCCACGGATACTGCTGACTATCTACATCTGCTCTTTTCTACTAGATAAACTTAGCTCATTATGCCCGTGTAGGGCTGGGTGTTCCCTAGAAGCAAACCAGGAATCCTCTGGGTCGTTACAAACAAATGTACAGAAAGAAAAAAAAAACTTATTGTGCACTGTGAGCATTGAACCTGGGACGTTTATCTCAGGAGTTCAGTACCTCAACTAAGAGAATAGTGCCAATTCCAAGTAGCGCTTCCTTCATCAGCTGTAAGTTCTCTCTTTCTCGCTCTCTCTCTCTCAGCATTTTTGACATGATCCCATCTTGGGATTTCCTGCGGGCAAGTGGTGCCAAGCAGGAATAAGAGTGACCGGACCGGTCAGGGACTCCACGGAGGACGGTTCGTCTGCCCTGGATAAGACGTAGTCCGTCAGGAGGAAGGCTAGGCCACCGAAGGCTGCCGACGACACCCGAAGCCTGCTTCGCTCGAAGAACGGCAGTCCACTGCTTACAGCCACTCAGACATGATCTTACAGGTGAGTGCCTGAACTCAGCTAACATTACTTAGATGTCGTCTTGAGCAGATTTCCATGTAATTAAGTCATTCATGTCGGTATCATTATGCAACCTTTTTTTTTTTTTTTTTTTTTTTTTTTTTTTTTTTTTTTAATTCTTTGAATTTTAAGCTATTTTACATAGATGAAATAGAAATATGTTTAATTTAAAGATTTGAAATTATTTTCTTTAAAATATTGGAACATATTCAATGTTCGAGCTACTTGCTATAAAACGACGAATTAGCACGTTAAAAATTAAAATAGGATGACGAGGGGGGAGGGGGGAATTACAGGAAGACCTATGAGTAAAACTGTCTAATTATAATTAATATTTTAATATTTTTTTTTTAATTTAGAAAATGGTATGTCAAAAACATGAATCTCTATTAAGAATTATGAATATTAAGAAAAATATTTAAGAATGCAAGTTGGAGGCTTGACCACCCGCTGTAGTTTTAAAATAAAGAATCCAAATACAGCAGTTGTTCTCCTTTTTGCAAACTGCTAGATATGTTTCTTAAGAACTGAAATGTGGGAGGGGAAGGAGTTACAAGCAAACTACAATGACGAAATCTTAATATTGTTAGCTTGCAGAAAGAATAATTTGAGCAGAATAGACATAAAATAACATTTCGTAACACTTCTTCTAAGAGCTTTAGCACTAAAGCCCATGGTAGGTGAGAGATTTAACTCTTAAACCTGCCGCTGAGGTTCGTGCCCCACCACATTTAAGCTTTTAAAGGAAAGTATAAGCTTATTTACCAATACTTCTTCCGGGTTCAACCGTGTCTTGGAGCTTTTAGGTGCCAAGCTTTCGTACATCGTGTGGTGGCTTCCTCAGGGCTGAATGGACACGGTTGAACCCGGAGGAAGTATTGTTAAATATGTCTGAGGACCGTGGAAGCCTACGTGAACAAGTATAAGCTTGTCTAATGGACATGGAATTTTATAGTAGAGTAGATAGCCATGACCCTTTTTGGTTGTATGGGAAATAAATAAATTTAAAAATAAATCCATACCACACTGTACTAACTGAATTGAAGTCTATCTTTTCATTTTATGGTAGCTAAATTTGAGATTTTTTTTTTAAACCTCTCCGTCTAGGTCATGAAGGGAAGAGCTGAGAAATTTGAGTTTAGTCTGATTCATTAGATTCCCTTAACGCTAGTGTTCATTAGCTCAGTCATATACAGACATTACTGTAAGAATTAACACACGGTGAACGTACATAAAATGTGTAATATCAAGTAAAACTGTATTTCTTAGACTCCAATATATAATATCCAATATATAAGGTCATCATGTAAAATTCTTGTTGAACCAGTTTTGTTTCCTAGCTGCGAAATTTATTTATTTTATTTACAATTATTTTTTTCTATTCTGGATTATGTTGATTTCAAATTATTGATATTTTTTTCGTTATGTTTAGTTAAAAAAAAAAAAAAAGAAAGTCATAACTGTAATAATTGGACTGACCTCTTCAAATCCTTAGGACACTGAGCTACCTAAAAGAAATATCAGAAGAACGTGGGATAGAATGTTTACGTATACAATGCACCACATATATGTACATGAGTGTAGGTATATGTCTAAAACATCGGCAAAAAACCCCAGGATAGATACTTACCGGTGTCCAGGTTACACTAAAACAAGTATATATACAAGTACAGATATAAATAAGACGGAGGTAATAATGAGCGTAAAAGGTAAGACCTAGACTGTTCGTTTTGAAAGGAAACGGTTTGCTCTAGACTGGCCGAGAAGGAAGAGTAAAGAAGTGATCTTTGTAGTTACATTCGTAAATATATTCCTTAATAAGCGTTTTTGGTAAAACGTTATAGACCATAAACAGTTAAAACGTTACTTTTTTAAATAATGATATTAGTTGTGATCTTTAATCCAAAGTTAATGTTCTACAAGAAATGCAAGGAAATAGAATAAAAAAGTCTTACTACCTCAGCCGAGACTTGAACCCGGGTTTTCTGCTTTTCGGGCAAGTATGCTGGTGCAGTGGACACCCGGGTTCGAGTCCCGGCTGAGGTAGTAAGATTTTTCTGGCTCCCTTTGCATTTCTTTTTAAAATATTACACACTTTTATGTTCTATAAACTTTATAACTATAAAGTTTAATATAGTTTATATTTTAAATATGACTTAAATAACAACGTATAATAAAACATTTCAGTCGTCCCCAACCACCTTACTTCCCTTTGGCACATCAGACTTCAACTAAAAATATATTCTTTTGAGGGTTGGTAATGATAAACCTAAATACCGATTTCTTTAGGTAGACACATAACAGATAAAATAAGAAGACATATCCAATATGGATATTATATTCTTAAATATATCTCTTAATCTGCGTTTATTTGAAAAAATGTTATTTAATTGAATGTGTCATAAANAAAAATTTGATATTTGGCTTGGCCAGTCAATTTTTTTTTATTTATACTTCAGGTCCTCAAAATAATTTATCTATTTTAAAATGTGCAGTAAAATTAAACCAGGGAGAGGAGTGCTAAATTTTTAAAAAATTAAAAAAAAAATTGTAAATGAGATTTGTGACCGATATTATCCTAGACTTTACAAAAATATGTAGATATGAATAATGCTGTAAGAGAATAAATATTAAGACGTAGAACTTTTTTTTTTCCTGTTCAATAATTTTGAGTCACATTTTGAAATGAAATAATATAAATTCGTGTAATTATAAATTATTATTTTCCGAAGCTTCTCATCGTAAAAGTGATTTAGTGCTGACGCCTTTACTGATAGGGACTTGGATTAGAATTACTCGGTATATTCAATTTTTGTTTAGTTGAGTTCGAAAGGATTTCAGTATCTCTATGAATTTCTCTATATGAATCGATCCAACCAGGATCGATATAAGTTACACAACTAACCTGATGAATATGCTTACACGAAGGTTAGAAAGACCTGTTTGGCGAGCGATGCACGTTCCTCTAAGTGTGTCTGTATTCCGTCAGACATCAGCCCCGTTCCTTAATGGAGCTTTCAGTCATTGAACTGTAAGATCGGAAGGTGATGGCGTACAATTGCACCAACTGCACTACACCTTTCCCCCATATTCATCTCCCCAATTACTTTAATGCCAGATAAATCCAGTCCGGTTACGAATCTGGAGTTATATCACAGCGAAGCTAATTTGTAAAGGTTATTCCCTTCGTCTTTACGGGGAATGCCATTCGAATTGTAAAAAAAAAAAGGAATTTTCGTAAGTTCAAATTATGAGGTCCAAACTTATTTAGGCGATCCGGTTTATGGCGCATAGGAGCATCCCGAACCTATAGCTGCTATTTGATTTATAGCTTGTTATGTGAGTTCTTTTTGAACAACTAGTAAATATGTAAGTTTGTATTTGGCTCACATGCTACTTACTTTTATTGAGCAACAGTGTTCAAGCTCTATGGATACTTAGAACTTAAGTGCATAGTGACCATTAAGTAGCTTTTTTTCTACAAGAACAAACAAACAAAAAGAAAATATTATTCGAACTCTTATTAATGACGAAGTGTCAACAATCTTATTCACCTTTATTAGAAGAAGAAACTTAGCTTAGATTTATTTATTGATAAAAAATGGAGCTTACAAAAGTGAAATTGAGTAGTTAGGAGTGGGGGTTGACCTGAACCTTAAATTTTATTTTAGTTGGTATAGAAACTTTAACTGTTATTTAAAAAAATTAAATTTGTCATATCGCTTTGAAATATATAAATAACGGCTGAGTTCGTTATTGAGCGATTTCGGACCAATAGGCGAAATATAGGAGTGTATCAATTTTTAGTGCAAGGGAACAGATTAAAAAATCTAACTGTCCCAGTCAGGACTTATCAGGCTTGTCCTGGTAGCGTAAATGGAAACGCACCGGCCCGGAAAACAGGAGATCCAGGTTCGCGTCCTGGCTGGGACAGTTAGATTTTTTATTATGTTCCCTAACACTAAAAATTGTTAAAATTTAGTAACAATTACTACTTTTCATACTTTTCATTAAAACAGCAGTTAAAAATAACCAATATGGGGATAGTTCTCACACCTTCTATTCTCCGTCTTCATTGGTTTCTGCAAACCATCTTCTGTTGGCGAGCGCTTTCGGACATTGTCCATCCTCGTGGCCGAATACATACGTTCACTCGGGATAGTTGGTTGATTGTCGAACTTTATGAAAAAGGAATATACATGTTGTAAGCAATTTGGAATTTGAATTTCCCCTTATCGGCCATCCTTTCCCCATTGTCCCCCTCCAGCTCCTTTCGTACATATTTCGCAGAATGCTTCTCACTCATGATGCAGTTATCCTAGAACAGACACATGTTCCTTTTTCTTATATATGTTCAGTTTTTAGTCTTATTATTCATGTATTCGTACTGTTGATTATATACACGCTTATTATTTTATTCACATTTTTGTTATTATTATTATAACATATGTTCTTGTTTTTATAATTTATTTGTATGTTTTTTTTTTGTCAATCAGCCTTGAAGAAGGCCAGAAATTTATTTATTTTTAATTTAATTAGTTGGCAATAATTAGAACTTTTTGGTTAGCTAATTAGTTTTTTGTTGTAAAGGATCTTGGTATACATTACTAAAGGTAAGAGGAATGGTGACTTAGCCCTGGAGGAGTTCTTCTTCTGCACCGTCGTACCGGACGTTTCTTGTACCGTCGTTTCCCCATTGGCCGCTGCAGGATCTGACTTAAGCAAATGAAGCCAATCGCCAGGAAGCTGGGTCATTGCTCCTCCAGGTACCGTAAAGCCTGTCTGATATGAGACATAAACAGGAGTGTACGAGGGCCACCTCGTCCCCTGGGAACCAGTCTGTCTGCATTCTCACGGAGATTACTCGCCCAAAGAGTAGCTCCCTTGACCTACCTTAGTCCAGATCTTCCATCTACGTACAATATAATCAGCTGTATGGCATTGGGAAGCTCCTCACAACTCATGGTTACTTCAAGAGTTCATTTCAATGAGTTATTTCCATTGAAAATGCGAATACCCATCCTGTGAGTTTCATTGAAGAAAATTGCTCTTGAACCTTTTTTTTTTTTTAATTACTTAACCTTCGTTTCAACCATTTAGATTAATGATGGAAGGGACTATCTGAAGGTAGCCACTCTATGTTAAACACCCATAGTTCGGATTAAGCTTTTTGTTTTTTGATATTGTCTTACCCTGGACGAGGCTCAAACCCGCGATGCCACACTCGAATAGATCTCCTCGGCTAAACCTCTTTTATAACTTAAATATCTTATATAACTCTAATTGTGCATCATTGAGGTCATTTTGACTTTACCGTAAGTCTGGAGAATGGTAACTTTGCAGGAAACCGTTTCCTTATCGCAGGAAACCGTTCCCCCCCCCCCCCTTAGACCCTTTTAATTTCGAGAAATTAAGCCTGTACTGTGCCATGGAATGGCTTCTTGACACCTTTTCAACTATGCAGCCTAAATAAGTTTTAAATACAGGCAAATTTAATCTCGACTTCTCCTATGACTGGACAAAAGTCTTACTATAATGTCTTAATATTCTTATTAAGGCACTTATGATTGTCAAGTTTGATGAATCCCGCCCTACCTAGGATGTAAAAGTTATTTTGGGGGTATTGTTAATGATTTAATATATATTATTTTTATTGTGGTATTTTATCCTAAGTAAATTTGAAACAGTTAAATGCCAGGTAATTGAATAACAAATCTAACTGTCTCAGCCAGGGCTCGAACCTGGATCTCCTGCTATCCGAGCAAGCGCGTTAGCCATTTACTATTTATGCTTGCCCGGATAGCAGGAGATCCAGGTTCGAGCCCTGGCTGAGACAGTTAGATATTTTATTCTGTTCCCTTGCATTTAATTGGTTTATTTTATTTTAGTTATACATTTTCTCTTTCATTACTCTCTTGCGAGTAGCTGATCTTGATTGGCTACTTCGTTTCCAGAATTGTCTAAGACTCCACAGGCGACAACTAGCCTGATCGGATATTCCATAGCGTGCGTCGCAGAGGATATTCCATTTAGCCTCGGTTTTAGAGAGATCCTTCAGGAGGGGAGGTGAAGCAATATTTAAAGTATGCTCATCAGCAGTAAGTGTATTTCAGTCACGGTTTGTAGAGTATTGAAGGGCAAAATATGCACAACAGTACACACAAGTTAGTGGACCTCCACTAAGCATTAGAACTTCACTACTAATCAGGGGAACTCACATTTTTTAGCATACAAACGGAATTCCAGACTCTCGCCATGATGGAAAAAATAGTTTTGCATAAGTGTTTTCATAATTACCGTAGTGAGTACTCGTAGTGAATATGGCTGCTTATATTGAATTTCCCCGCCTTCTGGATTTACAATTTACTTGTGGAAATACAAAAGGAACATGGGTAAATACCAAACATGGGTAAATGATTTATTTGATATTACGAGCCAGTGATGACAATGAGTGCAAAGGCTGCCTCTGAATATTTTGGGAAGAAAGAATGTTTGATGCATTCTGCATTCATATTTACATTCTTATATATGTATATNAATATATATTATATCACCCTTAATATTCGTTTTTCGTAAAAATGTTGTAGAACATAAAATAATATTTATTAGCACATACCGAGACTCAGAACATTTTACGTAACTCGAATTAAAACTAAGATATTAATAAATAAATTTTGATCATCCTCTTAACCTACACCCCTCCCTCATCCGATTCCAGCCAAAAATTAATTTATTCAACCATTTGCATTAGAAAGACTAAATATCTAATTTGGCTTTTTAAATTAAAAATAATTGAATTAGGCTCTCGACATTCTTAACATTCTGAAATATTTTTCTTAAAACACCTTACACCTTCCAGCAAAACTATTTCAGCCATTAACGAACGAAAATAAGCTTAGATATGGATTTTAATATTTTTATTTAAAAATGGCGAATAATTGAGTGTCTACAGATGAGTGTCTGTATATTATATATATAAATAATTTGAACAGAATTAGATTCTCGTAAAATAGATCGAAGATAATCTGTAAAAATACAAAGAAAGAAACGTCAGAGTACCAACGTGAATAGCTCTTCTTTTTCTCGCAAGAAATTTAAAAATTACTCGTCCATCAACTTTTCAATAATTAATGAATGAAAAATACTTTTTTTTTAATGGTAATGTTGGTATAATTGGGAAAATTACACATTTAATAATTTACAGTTGAGGAAGGTTCATGACTTACTTTTAATTTAATACATCCCTCAGCTATATAAGTTGGTATAAAAAAAATTATCTTTGAGTGTGGTGTCATTGGTCACCTTTTCTCCTCAATTGATTGTCATGGAATGTCATTTTTACTTTTCTTTTGAATCAAAACAAATAAGAGTTTTAAAAATGTACTTTGTAAAAAAAAACAAAAAAAAAAAAAACATTACTTATAAAGAATATTTAGATATTGCAAGATTCTGATTTCCACTGTCAAGTTCAGGAGGAAACTAATGAAGCCTCATACAAATAAAATAAATAATTTTGTGTTTCTTAATTAAGGCAGGTTGTTGAATTTCCCGATTGAACAATTCCAGGTGAACACGAAGGCTCCCCCAAAACAAACAATCTTCTTTACATCTAAAAGACCCAATAAAAAACATTTTTAATGGGATGTTTTCCCCTCTCACTTGGGACCGCTGGAGTGAAGGCGGAACTCCAGGTAAAAAACATGGTTACAACANGAAACGGAGCTAAAACAGAAAGGTTAAATAATTGTAAAGATTATCTTTTTCTATCTATTTCTTTTGTTTGCATTATGCAAATAAATAAAATAATTCATTTAAATTTCTTTATAGATTTTAAAAATTAGGCAGTAAAGATTACATTTCTTCTGGTGAAATCCGGTGATCTTTTCGAAATATATTTTTACGTTAATACTTATTTCATGTTGAAAAATTTCTCTTGTGAAATTCGCTTGAACAGCTCTGGCGTAGATTGCACACACTCTGGAAGAGTGTTAGATCACCACACGATGCTTTGACAAGAAGTCGCTCGAAAACTCTCCTGCCATTTACAGCTCAGTCTACCTCAGCTAAGGAGAGTTGCTCGGCTTACGACATCCAAGGGGAGAGAATGACAACTTGTCTTCAAGCTAAGATGGCACTTTGTCCGCCTGGGGGACAGTACAGAGTAGCTCTCTCGAAGACCTCAGTAGTCAGGAGTGTTGGACATACTCACAGTGGTACCAAGAGAGTGATTCCTCGCCAAAAGTAGACCAATGGTCACAATGTCCTGTCTCCCTATCTCCTTATCGTCCGTGCAAAAGCTAAACTTCCACGGTGGATATCAAATACCAAGGTTCAGACTTTTAAAACGATATCTATCCCAGTCGCTAATTTTTAATAAAAACAAATTTTACTTTCCATATAATTACTGGCAAGTAGAGTATTACAATCAAATTTTGGTGAAATAATTGAGAAGTGGTCAGGAACGTCCACAGTTCATACACATATTTTTTCAACGCTTTCGAGGCTAAGACCTCATCCTCTGTGCTCTAAGTTGGTCGAGGTGAACTCTCTCAGACCTCTGGCTATATTGCCATTGGTTAATGACCACTTCTCAATTATTTCACCTACCTTTTACAAATGTTATGATTTTATCATCTTTAAACAGGTTTTTTGGCAATTTGTCTCAGTTTTTGAGGACATACTAGTTAAAATACTATGGCTAGGACAATACTAGTTAAAATACTATGGCTATCCAAAAAAAAAAAAAAAAAA
>KZ808171.1:31899-45109 GCA_000696205.2 Oncopeltus fasciatus | reverse complement strand
TATATATATATATATAAAAGTACCATTATCATAGCTATAATTATATTATTTAAACTATTGGAATTCTATAGATATGTGTAGTTAATTTGAAATATATTGACACAAAGCATACACCGTCGTTTTTTAACAATCATTATGTGTAATTAGCTTCAGGTTGACTAGGAGTCTGAGTTTTACGTTATATATATATTTGTGGTTTTTAGCTACCACACCCTGATTTATCGAGGTCCATTTATCAATAGATTCCTGCGGCTGTAACTCAGTCAAGAACATTCCCCTTGAAACGTATTGACATTTAAATAAGTCAGACGCGTTAACTGGCGTTTTATTGGCTAATACTTGATTTTTTTTTCTTCTCCTACTTCAGAAATCACAATTTTCCTTCAACAAAAATCATTCTATTTCCAATTTGTTAATATTGCGTAATTCAATGTAGTTATACTTATCTTTTAGAATCCCATATCTGAGAAACACAAGTGCAAATATAGTTCATGTTAAATACGAAATATCCAAGATTTTCGATTGTGATAAATCAACAGAAAGACAAGTGAACATTTATTCTCCAATTTATAAATTATGTATAGTCACCCTATACGGCCAATATATATTACCCAATATAATTATTGTACATAACAATATAAATTATTATATAAATATAAATGCTTGCTCTCGAATTTAATTCTTCATGTATTAAATTAATATTAAATTTCGTTTGGCATTTTCTACCGATAGCAGACTCTGTAGCTCTCACAAGCGCACACCAATACTCATAACAAATATATGGCTTAAGGTGAATTTTATTTCTGTTACGTAGTACCTGTAAAGAATTAAATACATATTTTAGACTGTTTAATCATTATGCCATCTTGAACTTATTACTGTAGAGCAAAATTTTATTGTTGCAAATAATTGTGGTCCTTGGGAGACCAAAATCTATTAACTTCACAGTTATATGCTTACAAATGAAGAGTTTTTTTTTGACCGTAGAGAATATTAGAAGAGAATTTATTGGAGTACGATCAAGGTTGATCCAAAAAAAAAAAAAAAAAAAAAAATGCAATTAATAAAATGTGTTTTTATTATCCGCTGACGTTCGGCTTACATTCAGGGCTATCATGAAGGAGACTGGGAACGTCTTGTCATCTGGATCAAATGTTCACGACTCTCATAAAATAAACTAAAATTTAATCTATTTTCTATTCTTAAAATGATCACTGCTAAGTACCTACAGCGTAGTTTCAGATGACTTTTCTTGCTTCAAAGCCTTACTCATACAGATATACTGAAATATGCAATATAATACTGATTGGTTTAGCAAGGATCTGAGAGAAAAAGGGCATGTGAATAAATGCCAACAATATAAAAATATATAATTATTTCCAGGGGGGAGAAAGATTCCTCTTGAGTTACTTCAGATGGTAAAAGTGGACACATTTAAATGCCAGGACATGAAAGCTGAATGAGGATATAAATATAAAGCGATAAGTTTTACGAGAATGAATATTAATGTATTAATATTAGATGATTTTAGTTGGGGCTCGGTCAAGGTAGATCCAAAAAAAAATACAAATTTAAAAAAAAGTGTATTTTTTTAAAAGATTATCTGCCTACGTTTTGGCTTACATTGTAAGCCATCTTCAGGGCTGTAGAAATACGATGTCATGAGAATACAATAATAATTGACAATAATATAATAATGTAAAGTGATATAAAAAGTATGAATGTAGAAAGCTATGTAAGAGTATTTAAAAAAAAAAATTAAAAAACATGCAAGCTTATTGAAAAATAATTGAATAACATTTAAACATTAATTTGCCACACCTACCTATCATGAAGACGAGAAAGGACGTCCTGTCCATAAGTTCACATTTCCATGACTAAGGGGAAGTATAATTTTTCAGATACACACCGTGGGAGGTAGAAGGGTGGGGGGCGGTAAGAGGCGGAAAGTACAAAGGGAAAGCGGCCTGTTTCAAGAGAGGGGCAGGACATGAATGTATTAAATTAAAATGGAGAGTTTTTGATCGTAGAAATTATTAGTAGAGAATTTTTTGGGGTTCGGTCAAGGTTAATCCCAAAAAGTACAGTCTAAAAAAATGAATTTTAACAGCAACCGACGTTTCGACTTACATCGTACCCCAAAACGTTATCAGATAACTTAAAAAAAAAGTTTTTTTTAAACTTTTAGATCGACCTTGACCGAACCCAAACAAATTCTCTTCTAATATTGCGTGCGGTTTGTTTCTACCCAAAGAGTTTTGAAAATTTCAACCCACACAAGTGACGTCATAGCCTGCAGGACTCGATACCTCCTTTCAATTTTAGTAGGATGAGTAGTACCATATGCATTACACGCAGTAGTTCGGTGCAGTAGTTCGGGCCCTGTTGGCGGAAGAGGAGGGAAGGTGAGCGAGGTGTGGCGAAATGTGATGTGACGTCACTCTGGCAGTACAAACCAGTGCACGACAGACTTCAGCCGCAGATCCAGACTACCTTCAGCATGGAGAGGGTGAGTGCTCCACCAAACATCTTAGCCTCAAGCCAATTCATATTTATATTCAATTACAATCTTATTTAAAATATAATTAATTTTATTATTATCATTAATAGTTTTAGAAATTAAATTGAGAAAATTAAATCCTTAACTTAAATTAATAAATAAATTAACTGTACTGACAAAAATGGATTAATAAAATTTGTTTGTTAATAAAAATAATTAATAATTATTTTAACAAGTTACAACTATAATCATATTTTGTGGCTTATTAATGCTCAGTGAATTGTATCCCCTATTAATAATATCAATTTTGTTATATAATATAATAAAAATTATGAACGTCCTTTCTAATGAAGGTAAATTAAAATAAATAAGAAATCAAAATGCTTAAAGGACAAATTACTTTTATTTTCTAAAAAATAATGACTATATTCAATGTTTTCTTAATTAGGAACAAAATAATTCAAACCCATAAAAACAGTAAATACTATGAACTTTTAAAAGAGGGTACAAGTATTGAATAATGTTTTTCCATTCCAATTGTAAATTTCATTATATTTTTCCTGAACAGCTTCAAAAGAGTATGCAAGGTGCATATCTCAGACCTCCTTGATTCCACTTTGCATAACTTGCCATTTAATTTAAAATTATAAAATAAACTTTTCAAGCAAAATTTGTAAATTATTAAATTGCTAAAGATGAAAGTAATTTTCATTGGAAAAATTATATTTTCTATATGATACTGATAAAATTTTATGTTCAAGTTATACTCTAGTGAAGTGTTTCTAAGAGCAGTAAGATGCAATTATTTTGTCACGTGAGCAAAACAATTTCCACCAGTATGTCATTAAATTAAACGCTTTTTATTTCTGAAGAGCCAAAAGTTAAATAAAAGATACTTTGCATAAAAGAAAAATAAAAAAATAGAAAAAAATTTCTAAGCAAGGAAAACCAATCCTAATAGAGCTTTTAAAAAATAATGTCATCACTGTCTTATGAAACAATTTTGAATACGTTGATAAATATTTATTTTAAACGACCACTTAAAGCCTTTAATTAAGTTATCTGTTTTTGAATATTTTCAGTCACATAGTGGAGTAAATAAATTTAGAAATTTTAAAGTTGAAACAGAGGGCATTTTTAACATTTTTATTTTTCAACTTGAAAAAAGTTCAATTATTTTACTTAATTAGTTCAATTATTCAACTCAAAAAAATTAATTTTACTTTTGGGCCCCTTAAATAAATTTTTAAAAGGAAACATATATAAAAAACAAAACAAATTTTAATGTCTCATATTGCAGTGAAGAGAGTGACGCTTCATTTGTGAGTGCACGCGCTTAGAAAATTCAAAAACCATTCACCAACTCAATGATAAAACTAAATAATTATTGCTTTGGTATAAAAAGTAAATTTATGTCAACAAGATGCTAACAAATTTAAATAATTTCTATTTATTTCTAAAAGACACCAAATCTCTATAATTAAAAATTTTATTACATCAAAGGGGATAAAAAATTAGATTAATTGGGAGTTTTAAATAAGCCTCCCTCCGTTTACGCCAAAAATTAGTTCTTAAATACAGCAGTTTTGGTGTTGCTAGATGAACTTTAAAAAAAAAAAAATTTTCATCAACTTTTCTACCACAAAAATAAAATTTGAATTCTACATTGAAATAAGCTAAGTAATAAGAGAATAATCTAACAGTATTTTATATTGTTTTATAATGTTTTTGCTATATGGTGATACCCACAGCCATGCTATACTATCTACAGATGAAATGAAAAAAAGACATATTTGGGCAAGTATGCACTGGGGAAAACTTTTTTTGGTACTTCTTGGGGTATTTTATGGTAAGATCAGTCTTGGCATGCTCTGTGTAAGGATGGCCTTTTTGTCCAAACTAGAAGAGGATTTGAAACCAAAAAAGATATCCTTAAAAATTTCCATTTTTTAAAAATTAGATCACTTTTCCCCTAACTCCTTATTTTCTCGGTTCCAATTAAAGAGTGGAAAATATTTCAAAGGTATTTAGCAGGAAAACTGTTTTATCAATTTTTATTTTTAAAAACTAAATTATATTTGATCGTAACAAAGTAAGTTTTAATTGTTATTAATGAAACTATTCGAATTATATCACTTTTTTAAAATCTCATCTACTTGTAATATAATATGCTACATTATATTCAGATTTCAGAAAGCTTCCAATTTACAAACATTGATGACCTGATACCAAACATTAATTTTCTAATTTTAAAATCATGTCAACCCTCTTAGAAGAGAAAACTACCTCTTAAACAAGAGAAAACTACCCTCCAAGAGAAAAATACACTAAACATCTCTAGTAGTTAGAAGGTTAGACCAATATTGACATATTAATTGAAATTATATGAAAAACATTAACGATAAATAAACAAAATTGACAATATCGGGATTAGGATTTAACCAATGTTGCACTGTATTTTGATCAATGCAATAACGAGAAATACAAATATTTTATCTGATACAGTGAAAAAAGAATTAGTCCTCCATAGAAGAGCTTTGAGTATAAGTATTTCCACAGCATCATTTTTAACATTGTGTCAAATGTCATGAATACCTCAATCTTAATATATTAGTTTTTTTTTGTTTTTTTTATACTAAATTTGATGTTTCTGCTGAACCTCTACTGTAGGTCATACTTGACATAACAGAATAAATTTAACATTTAAATCGAATTATGTTGATTTTAGCAAATATTTTGACCAAGCGGATTTAAAAAAGTTTTCAGTGTGTGTCTGGTTTCCAATCAACATAATACACTCGAATTTTTGACAAATACATTAATGAGTATATAAACATTTATTTAAATTATGCAAAAGTTTGGTCGGATATCTTATTAAAATATCCATTTAAGGGATCCTTTAATAAGGGGGTTAAGTAAATCGCTATTTAGAAGAACATTTATTTTATGAAGATATTAATTTTAATATTTTAATGCAAGTTTCTAGTTACGTCGCAGAGTATAAATATTTTCAATTAAGTTTTGGTTTGTTTTTTGTTTTGCTTTTTGTTAAATTTGGGATTTTAGGGAAAAATCGAACTCAAAATATTTACTATTTTTTTTTTCTTTTTCTAAAGATGATTATACTGATTCACAGAAGATATATTACATTTATTATTATAATGCTACACACCGTATTAAGCTGATTTTCCATGGAGAAATCAAGCCATTCCCGTTGGTACCTAGACGCGACTTTTAAAAAATTTCCAACAAAGCTCAAACGATATTCATTGAAGAAGCTATAAATACAGCCCGTTAAAATTTGTATCACTCGCTCTCTCTATCTCTCTATCTCTCTTTTCTCTTTTTGTGTGTGCACTGCACTCTCTATCCGACCTGTTCTTGATTGGTGCACAATGCAGTCGCGAGTGTTTTATTTTCTATATATACTTATATTCTATATATTAGTATNAGTGCTGTAAGTTAATGTGAACGGTTTCAGACAAAAGACATTTGTGTTGATAGGGTTCAGTGGAAAGAATGGTTAAGCTGTCGAAGTCAAATGTGTGTGCTTCATGAAAAACATGTTTAGTGAGGGCAGTTTTTATTAGTTTATTCTTTATGTTATTTTTATGGTTATTAATTCTGCGGGAAATCGGGTTTTTTTGTTTGTCCAATGTAATAACCTTGGCAATTCGGTGTGGAACAGGGAATTTTGTAGACGACAAGTTCTGTTAGGAAGGGGGATGGGGTCTTTGAGGATGGTGTAAATAGATTTTAATTTGTTGTTGCATGTTTTTTTTAAAATTGGTTCTTTTTCAAATTGTTTTTCAAAATCTTTTAAATTTTCTTACATAGCTTTCTACATTCATACTCTTGATATCACATTATATTATTGCAATTCTCTATTATATTAATTTCAATTATTATTGTATTCTCATGACATTCTATTTCTACAGGCCTGAAGATGGCTTATAATGTGAGCCGAAACGTTGGCAGATAATCCTTTATTAAAAAATACATTTTTTTAAATTTGTGTTTTTTGGATCTACCTTCACCGAACCCCAACTAAAATCATCTAATATTAATACTCATATTCATAATATTTTTACGATAAACTCTTATGAAGGACAAAAATGACTAATGTTGATAGTGAGAGCTTCCAGAACAAACTTAAATTGTCATACTTTTCAGGTTTTTTATACTTTTAAATTATTTTTTTTTTAAATTTACTCTTATTCATATCCATTTTGAATATAACATGAAGTATCTGCTTAATTAGACAGGACTTTTTGAAATTGAACGCAATATGACTTAATTTGTTGCGAAAATCTAATAGTTGGTCGCTATGATGTAAGCAAACACTCATGGCTATCATTTTCGATAACTAGTAGGTAGGATAAAATACTTTAAAAAAAAAACTTCATGTTAAAGCTGAGGAAGTTATAGACTACCTATTTTGAGTGCATTATCGTATTCTACCATCTACTGTAGGTAGTTAAAGTAAATTAGGAAATAATGATTAATTTGGTCTAGCGATCTGGAAAAGACATGAGGAAGAAGAAGAAGAGGAAAGGCCGCCAATCAGGAGGTGAAGGTCGTAGTCCTAGGTTACACTCATCAATATCTCGTTTGTTGTTATTTTTCTTTGAGCGGATATTCGTTGAGTGAATCACGCTATACACGTTGGTGCCGTGACGCGACTTTTGGAAAAAGTTCAACACATCTTCACCGATCCTGCATTGATGAAGCTAGAGATTTGTTTGATGTATTTGTCAGCATTTTTCAATTTAAGAAATCGAATTCGGTGTTTAAGCTATAAATCTGTGGAGTGTGATCGTCAGTTTGAAATCAGTCGGGTTTGATAGTGGATTTAAAGAATGATCAAAGTGAAAAATCGTTAATAATTTCATGATTGTCAGAGACAACAAAAACTAAAAACAAAAACTTATTAGGTGTGAAATGTAATTTTCTGTTATTTACAACCTATCATATTTTTACGTAAAATACTTATTAAAAAATATATTTAAGAATTTAATTTCGTGTGTAGGGCAAAGCCTCTTTCTTCTCTTCACTTCAAAAACACTTTAACTCCAAATCATATCTGACTTAAACATGCCGTAATTATGATTGGAATCAATAAAAGAAAAGTGCAAAATATGATAGGCCTGTAAGGAAGTCAAATTCTTAGATAAAAGTGTACATCACTTTTGTGTTTGTAAACAATCCATTCTGCTGTGTCTTTTTGCCCTCGAAATTGGAAAGGCTAAACGCCCATTGTCGTGGTAGAACGTTACCCAACCATAGGGGAATATGGAGTTATGCGTTGGTGCACCATTTCACGAAGTGTGTTACACAAGGAGATGTGGTCAGCACCGAGTCCCAAACAGTATTCAGCCGACAGAAATTTCCCTGCACTCGTCTGACATCGGCTCGTAACTCGCTAACACCACGATGGTGACCCGAACAGATAGAGTCACAATGCATTCTTGTTATGAATGTCTTCATCTCAATATGAAGTAGTGTTTTTATCCATTTACTTATGAAAAGAAATACTAAATATACGCAACAGGCAAAATAACTTGTAAAAACTAAACATTATTTGTTGGGTTACATTGTTTTCGATCAAATGAACAACTACAAATATATAATTGATTTACAATACTAAAACACTCTTTATAAACTCCTTATGATGTTTATATTTCAGCCATTAACAAACTCATTTTTCCTCAGCAAGTGAATCCTACAGAAAGTAAATTTCCGTCGTACAGGAGTAGTGAAAAATTAAGCAAATTTCCTATGTTCGTTTAAAATGGTATAAATGAGGAATTAAATGATAAACAGAGATAGCAATGTGCGTCAAAAGAAGAGACCACTAAGACTGGCTCTAGACTGGCTGGGAAGGAAGAGTGGGGGAAGTCCTCTGATATATTAGTTATGGTCTTAAATATCTTCCTTAAAAATTGTTTAATTTTTGTATAATTTGTTTAATTCAAAGATAAAGAAAGTTTCATTTACATTTTAGATCTGTTTTGTTCTGTAAACTTTTTCTAACTCCAATAAAATGGAACACCCAATATAAGAAATTTTGATCTTTCTAAAATAAACCCCCTCGACGATTTCAAACAAGAATTAATTCAAACTACAGTTTACAATAAATAATTTAACTTATATATAAAAAAAAAGAAAAAAAGTAACCTCTCGAAGCCTGTAATTAAATTACTTTCCTTAATATACAATTTTCGTTAAAATGCTATAAAATTGAAATAATAGGAAATGAAAATAATATTATATTTTTTCGTAACGCAAATAATAAATTAATAAATTTCTAAAATTTTTTCTAACCTCCCTCGCTATCAAATATGGCTTGGAAAGGATTTCAGCCATAAAAAAAACTTGTACAACTATTTTCTGATAGAAATTTAATGTTATATTTGCTTTCATTATTTTGAACGAAGTTAGAACAGAAAAGTAATATATTTATGTGTGTCTATAATTTTAAGATACCATAAATTTTGCTTCGGAACTGTAAGATAGGTCAAGATATGCTGGAATTCATCGAAATTCTTGAGAAGGTATTAACTGGAATAGCATGTTTTATTAACAATATCTTTTAAAAAAATAAACATTACATTTATATATATATATATATATAGGGTTTAGAAGAAGAAATATACACCCATCGCGCTGCTGGACACGTGTACTATGCTCATTTCTCAAAACTCCAGATGACGGCATGGATAATTCATCACGATGACCATATTACTATGCAGTTCTTTTCGCATTGGAATACTTTTTTTTTCAATTGGATGGGGTCTTTCCTCATTTTTTTTTTGTGTGTGTTAACCTCCATTTCAGCCGCTTAATGACTATGAGGGAGGGACTCTATACAGGTTGCCACCCGATTCTAAATATCCATGGCTCAGGACATGTTTTTATGTATATATAAAAGATTGACCTTGGCGGGATTTGAACCCGCAACTCCAGGATTGCGAGACCCGAACAGATCCCATGAGCTACTCTGCGGCTTCTTTTCTCCGTTTTGCACAAAAATTTTAAAAATATTTCCTACTACGTCTATTTATTACCAAACTTCATGAAATACTTACCGAAATTTACAAAGAGTGTATTCGAGAAGAGATTGGTCAGAAATGCAATCTATTAATGGAAAAATTTCACTGGTGTTCTTGAGGTCTTTGTTACCTGAAAAGAGCTCTATTGATACAACGAATCTCTACTGACTTCTGGGGAAAATAGATAGCCATTCCTTCCGCTCCAACTAAGTAGTCTGCATTCTCCGTGTCCTCGACATCTTTGTGACACCCAATGAAGAACCGAGTGAGGGACTCCAGGACATCCTCCCTACATGGTCAAAGTATTATTTAAAGTAGTAATCCTTTTCATTTCTACAAACATACTTCAAATTAATGCAAAATTAATTTGTTCCTAATTATGTGTATAAACACTCCCAATAATCCATTTCATAGGCTAGCAACTTTATACCTGTGATGGGGGATCATTTTTGAACGACCATACATTCATAAGTATCGATTCCACAAGTTATTTTTTTTTTTTTCATGACATTGATTAGGTGAAATTCGTATATTCATTTAATTTGGTTTCATGAAATGAAAAANTCATTGTTATTTGAATTACGAAAAAGTTTCAAGAACTTATTGAATTTTAAGTGTTCCCATAAAAAAGTATAATATATAATATATATACATAACATTTTTACGAAAACGCATGAATATAAACGAATACGGAATTACATTTTTAATACAATAACAAAATGTAATTTATAATTTTTAATATTAATTAATTTCGTTATTTAAACCGTTAACAAACTTATTTGTGTTTAAAAGCGACAATCCAAATTTGGTTTAGAGAAACTATAATCTGTGACCTTTAGAGCGTTGACTGACACACGCATTCTGACACCTATAAATTTTTTTTTTTTTAAATTCTAAACCCCTGTCATAAGACCAGCCTTAATAATCTGTCAAATACTAAAGTTGGAATGAAATTCGATTAAAAAAAAAAAAAAGTGGAATAGTAGGAATGATGAAAATTATTGAATTAACTACAATTGTAATTAAATAAAAGTATTTAAAATATTAGACAAATGGTTTAAATAAATGAAAAGTAAATTGAAATGGAGAGTTTTTTTACCGTAGAGATTATTAGTAGCAGAATTTTTCGGGAGGGTTCGGTCATGGTTGATCCAATCAAAATACAATTTAAAAAAAAAAACTGGCTGCATTTCATGAACATTTGATCCAGGTGGCAACAACGTCCCCTCTCGCCTTCATCACAGCCCTGAAGATGGCTTACAATGTAAGCAGAAACAATAAAAAATTAAGTCGGCAGATAATAAAGATACATTTTTTAAAAATTGTATTTCTTTGGATTAACTTTGACCATTAAAAATTCTCTACTAAAAAAGAATTTATGTTTGTAAGTTGAAGAATTTTTATTGGTAGTAAAAATTTTATATTCCTGGTGTTGTATCATAATTCAGTTGTATTGGCGTATCAAAAGCGGTAGGTTTTTGAGAACACGAGGGAGTGGAAAATTTTAAATTTTCTAGAAGATTAAATTACTTATTAATGTAATTTAATCAATTTATGAGGATACGGACCAATAGGATTGGAGGAAAGTAACCAAAGTGAATACTATTATTGGACGAGAAAAAAATGGTCATGGCTGGGCAGAGGGCTTTAAGAAAGTGAAAAAGACTTCGATAAACATTTAAATAATAAAATGGATTCCTGCAGGGCTTCGGACCGATATTTACTGAGTCGTTGTTTGATGCTAACCTAACAACTCAAAAGTCTGATATCAGCTGTTTGAGCTTAGACGTGTGTACTTTTGTATAACTCAACAGATTAAATATTATTTTTAAATCTCGTCTTAGTTGAATAGTTCGAGGTGTAGCCATATATAGGTATAAAATGAGGTACTTTAACAGCTGTAACCAATCCCGAACAACGCTTAGCCATTTCGCGAATGGCTTTAAGTCCTGTGCAATTCTTCTAAAATGACTAAAAAAGGCTGTGTCTACGTCTCAAAGTAGCAGACGGCACCAAAACAAGTTCCAGTCGACTGGATCGCCTTGAAGATACATTAGTGAGTGTCTGAGTGGACAGGGAATCATCTTGTTTGAAATATGTCTCGTCATTTTCTATGTTTACACAGATCAATATGCAAACAATTACATCACTTCCTCTCACAAAAACTTCCAATCGACAATCAATAATAGAACTCTACAACAATCTATTATCATATTTATAAAATGTAAATGATAAAAGCCACAACAAATGAGAATATATTAACATTAATTTATTCACATCTAAGGTCACTCATTAAATCAAGTGTGTCCATGTTATTTATATATAAACAATTCTATAGTTAGACTGAGCTATACTTAATGGCTGACTATTGTTTTGTGGTGAATAAAATTATCCCTAGGTAAGTAGGGTAGTGGGGTAAACACTCCCCGACCAATAAAGGCCTTTTGTATCTCTATGTATGTACTGAATACAATTTGAGGTCGCTAAAAATAAAAAAAAACCAGAATATTCAGCGAGTCGATTGAGAAACTCTCGGGTCAATAATCCCCGTTTGTCCCAAACAATATGGCCTCTTCCATGCTAGTGCTTGCTATTGACAGATCATCTAGCTAGATCTGCTACGTCACAATTTCTGTTGGACTCTGTAGAGTTTGGACACGGCTAGGAAACCTTAGTAAAAAGGTGCTTTCATAGTCCAAAGTGCTGTTATAAGTCCAGTTATCCTTATTTCAAGCCGATTCCGCTACAATTTAGTAGCACTTTTGTTCTGCATTCTCCATCCTTGCATTCTCTCTCTTTTTTTTTATTTATTGTATAAACATTTTGAAAGAAAGTTAATACTTTCAGAATCTGAAAATGCACTTCAAGAATTTTTAAGGTTGTCCTTAGAATACTGAAATACCTGCAGTATTTCATGAAATGCAAATTTTTCTAAGTGAATATATTTATTTTATTTTCTCGCAAAATGTAATTCTGCTTAAAACCCACTTAACATATCTATATAAGGAGGAGAGTTATCGGTGGGGATTTTTAAAAATGTTTTGGAGAATATGGTATCACTAGTCCTACAATAATTTACTGTGCTAATTAAAAGAGAAGGATAACATTAAGAGGGATAAAAAAATATATAAAATACAAGAATTATAGAAGGGAATTTGTTGGGGTTTGTTCAAGTCTTAGATCCAAAAAATACAATTTTAAAAAAATGTATTTAATTATCTCCTGGCGTTAGGGCTTATATTGTAAGCCATCTTTAGGGCTTCCAAGAGCGGGTGTTATCACACAAATTAAAACTGCATGGCTGTCTTCAGTCATGAACATATGATTCAAGTGACAACCCGTACACTGTAGCCTTCATGATAGCCCTGAAGATGGCTTACAACGCAAGCCGAAACGTCGGCAGATAATAAAAAATACATTTCCTTATCTGTATTTTTAGTATCAATTTTGACTGAACCCCAACAAATTCTCTAACAATAATCTCCACTGTCAAAAAGTCTTCATTTGAACTTCAAGAATTTTTATATCTTACAAGTGTCTTCTGACACACTTAGAGCTCTATTAACTACTAGATATTGTTTATAAATTATTTTAAAGTTATTTTATTAGAAATTAATAATGTTATTTACAAAAATTACAAAAATAAATTCGTACATTA
>KZ808171.1:11200-22389 GCA_000696205.2 Oncopeltus fasciatus | reverse complement strand
TCTAGCGGTAAAAATTTTTAAAATAACGAAAACAAATTTAAGCTCTTTTCTTTTTGAAGAGAGCCCATAATTTATTAAATTATTACTTAATAATTAACAAAAAATATATAAAATATAAAAACGAAATAAAAGAAAAATGTACATTTATTACATTTGTACCAAATTACAATTTTCAAATATATGCACATTAAGAAAGATATTAAAGAATGTATCTTCTCTCATGTTTCTAAATATGTGAATTAAATTCAGTACATACCTTTAAATTGAAAAACCTAAAAAAAATTTAATTTGTTTTCGGAACAGAAGGACTACCATAATTTATACTTCTAATATCTTTGTCGTTATTTGAGCTGGGAAAATGTTTATTTTACATTTAAATGTAAAATGTAATTTTCCAAAGTTTATGTTCTATAAAATTTTAACGTTTAAGGAAGAAATTTACTAATGTAACTGCATTAGGAGGGCACGTCCCCACTCAATTTACCCAGTCTAGAGTAATACTTAGTGGTAATATATTTTACGCACATTGCCCCCGTCGATTTGTAAATTAAATCTTCTTATGGGCCCTTTTGTGGATCAAATTAAATATCTCATTAGGCACTTCCTTCGTGACGGACTTTTCTGTTGTTCTAGATTGTCTAGAGTACGACGAGCCAGCTTTCACGAGGAAATTATCTCCTGGAGCTCTGGCAAGCCTGGCGGGATAGGACAATCTATCCTAGGAGGAGAAAACTCTCAAAAATAAAAAAGTTGCTGCAGAAAAAGTGATAAAATGGTCATCTCCGATGTTTATTTATAATAAAAAAAATAAAAATAAAAAAATAATGTGAATATAAAATTAAATTTTAATTTTTTTCTCAATGTGTGTGCATATATTATGTCTAATAAAATATATAGACTGATAATAATGGATTTTGTTTATTCCCCAATAACCACTATGGTGAAGATAACGGGGATTTGCAAGAATAAGGGTTCATTAGTTTTTTTTTAAGGGCTATATTCTGATTTAGAACAAGGCAAAGTAACTACTAATTCAACTCGAGAACAGTTTCATGGCTATGTGAGTAAAATGGACTGCTGCAAGGATAAAGGATTGCTGATCAATGATGCTGTTATTGACAGGAATGAATTCAGTAGAGGAAAACATATATCATATAGACCACAAATGATATAATAAAGAGTGGGCACCATGGACTCTATTATAAATGATTTAAGGAAGAGTTCAAAATTGAATTTTTAAACCTAATTGGAGAATTGTTTTTAGTCAAAATAGTAACCCGTGACAAAAATACTAAGTAAAAGCTGTAAGCCCTTTTAGAATTACGAAAAAAGTAAACATTTGAAAAGTAATTCACTTATTACGGTAAGCAGCAAGTTGAAAAAAAAATTTTAAATTATTTATCAACGTAAATGACTAATGCCTGAAGCCCGTTAAATATGGTAAAATTTTTTTTTTCCACTAGTGAAATAAAATTAATACTCCCTAGTCAAGAACTTCAATTAAATTCTGGTTCCTTGGAATTCGGGAAATGGAATGGCATGTTTTTCTTTGATTTTTTTAAATCTTTCCAAATGCTTTTCAGAACAATTATAAAGTAAGTATTCAATTTTTAGGGAACATACTGAAAAATGGAAGTCATTGTTATTATAATATGAAAATATTTTTTTAAGAATAAGGCCAGGCAGAGCTAGTTTTATTCAATCTAATGATCTTGACAAGCCAAGATGAAAATGAAATACTTAATACATTATATAAAGGTTCTAAGTGTATTTCATAAGATTTTTATGTTGATTCTACCAAAAAGCTCTACAATAACAAAAATTATTGAAATTCTTTTTTTATATCAGCCATTAGCCTATCAGTATTCCCGGTTCTTCGAAATCATAAATACGGAGAATCTGATTTTTGGCGAAGAGATTCATGGCCGGAAGATTAACAGGCTCTGACAGGCAATTTCAAGTTATGGAGTCGTCTGACATTCGTGAATTCACCAAAGAATATGGCTTTAAGCTCATTCTAAACTCGCCAAAATTCCAAAACTCTAACGGTGGCAAAGACCTTGCCTGAAACGACGACCCCTTCTCGGCTTTACCCGAACATTCCAAACCCCCCTTCCCCTTACCCGATCTTGAGGAAAACCCAGCAGAACTTTGCGTGAACAGGAAGCACGAGGGACATTCTAGCGAGGGGCCGAGAGG
Source organism: Oncopeltus fasciatus (assembly GCA_000696205.2). NCBI lineage: Eukaryota > Metazoa > Arthropoda > Insecta > Hemiptera > Lygaeidae > Oncopeltus > Oncopeltus fasciatus. The sequence goes on along the minus strand of KZ808171.1, from coordinate 20,190 downwards.
AGAGGGCAGCAAAGAGGAAGAGTCGAGGAAGAAGGACAAGCAAAGAAAAAGACGCTACAAGTAGAACTACGACATGAGTGCTCATGGGGTGGAAGAGGTCAGGATCGCCATTTGGAGGATTCGGTGATGTCCCGAGGTAGACGGACGAACCTCGAAGCTACCTCGCCAGTGACCGGTAGGCCCCTTAGAGAGAAACCGTTTTGTACGGGCAGGATTCAAGAGGCGACTAGCTTGAAGGGATAAGGATATTGACTTATTCCTCCTTGGAACAATGAGAGGTAACCACAGTGAAACCTCCCGAACTCCTTTTATCTTTATTAACGTTAGCTTCAGGAGAAAGTTCTTGTTGTTTAAATTATTTCTCTTTCTGCATCTTGCTTCATTTTACTTCACTAAGTAATACTTCAAAAATTAAATTGTACTCCTACCAAGGTTAATGAACATTTTCATAGTTCAACTTGAAAAATAAAAATACCACGTTTATCAATTTTGGTCTACCTCTGAATTTCCATCTTTCCTTCAGCTAACAGTGTAATCTAATAATTTAATATTTGCCTAAATAATCTATTTTTTTAAAATTTACTTCATAAATAAGTGGGACCTTTCAACCCTCGAAGTTGCATTCTTAAATATTGTCCGTAATATAAGTTTTTCGAGTAAAGTTATTACTTCTAGATAATATTCTTATCTTGATTCCAACTAACTTGTCCTACAACTAACACTCTTGTCCAGTGTGCTTGTATTTAATGTTATTAAAGTATTTAGTGAGAAATTTACTGTTTGATTTGTTTTGAGGTACTTTAAGGCATTCTAAATATAGAATAATAATTGTAAATGTAATTCCTTTCACTAATTATTCCCATTATTGTTCTATGTAGAAAATTAGAAATAGGTCTTAAGCTCTTTATCCAGATGACAGTGGACTCCAATAAGTCCCCATGATTAATATATCATATAAATGCATCCTATAACAATCATATAACAACATAATATTAGAAACTTTATATAAGCATGATATACAAACGGATAGTAAGCAAACTATAGCAAAGATTGCTTATGAGTTGACTTAAGTTTGAAAGAAACAGTTAATGATCTTAATTTTTAAAATTCAATATCTGGTGAGATTTATGTCCCGTCTGTCAGGAGGCATTAAATTTTCTAAGCCTTGTCACAAGAGATAACTAACCACTGTTTTCACTAAAATTCGTTCACAAATGTCTCACTCATTCTAGACTTCTTGAAAAACTCTCACGTGACCATTTTCTTGTTTCTGGTTCAGTCTGCGCAGACTATGAGCCTTATGAGTTTCCCACAATCATTCCTGCTTCACTGTCCCCAGGAGCACTGGCAAGTCTCGCAGGATAAATCTTGATCAAAGTCCTTCCAATAAATTGACTTCATAACCATTTCCTCTTCTTTGTTCCTTCTTCTTCGTCATTTCTTCTTCCTTCAATATATGGCTAGTTTAATTGTTATCTTAATAATATACTGGTATAACGGTCATCAAGCACTGTTACAACTTACTGTCACAAAATTTTTATCAGCCACTTGTACTTTTAGTAGTAAAATTAGCTAGAATCGAGCGAGTTACATTGAAAAATCGTCAATGCTTCGTTACTGTTACAGATATAAAAAAAAGTTGTAGAATAAAAATAACAATGAAAAAAAAAGAAAATAATTTTATTTGTCAATTCCGAAGGAATGTCGCTATTGAGGGTGTTCTTATAAAAGAATTTTGTAAATTTTTTCAATGTTTAGAAAGCAAAAAAANNNNTATATATATATATATATATATATATATATATATATATAGTTTTCAATTCTTACTAAAATTTTGCATGTAACTGTGAAAGGACTCATTTTTAGCGAAATCCGCCCTTTGAGGGAGAAAATTTTCTGCAATGTCAAGTGTTTGTAGAGATCTTCAGTGGGGATAATATTTATTTTAGCATAATGAAACTAAAGAACCATAACTATATTCATAAAATAAATACTTTATGAATTACACGATAATTTTTTTTTTTTTAAATAGGAATGAAGGTTACATTTTAAATTTACGTTTTATGAGCCGAAATTATTTGTTTTTTCCGAATATTCCTTTTAAATAAAAAAAAACGTTGGATCGTTATTGTGGTTTACGTGAAATGTCAAGATGAACTACAAAAAGTCTTTTTATAGTGTAATATTTAGTTAAGATCAATGACGTTCAACACAGATTTATTTTTAATTGATAAATATATATATTTCCTTTGGGGGATTACCTGACCTGAATATATAAAATAAAGATATTTATAAACTAAAATGCTAAGAAATTCTCTTAGTTTAACTAACTCTTTTTTTAAGGAAAAATTCAGAGTAAGGAAATTATTCGTAATTTCGAATGGTGAGGCAGCTCCCTTAATAATTAACTAAAGAGCAAAATTCAGAATTTAAGCTTTCTAATGCAAACCGTTGGATCAATTCATTTTTGGTAAAAATTGGATAAGGTTTAAAGAATTTCCCTTTTAATACAGCATAATATACAATTTATATTCCTGGTATATCCGATTTTTTTTTCCTTTCTTAGCTGAAATATATTTAAAACATATTGGAAGTAAAAATATAATTTTTCAAGATTTATGTGTTATAACATTCTTATGGAAGACTTTCATTTTATGCAAGGGATGTTTTGAGACAAGCTTAGCGATTTTACTATCTATTTTAACTGTAGGGGACAGTCAGAGGGGCTCGTAAGTCAAAAATAGTCATTTGTGTTCTATTTTTCCTCTTATTCATGTTTATATTAATTGAAAAAATGGGATTTGTTTAATTTCGCAGCGGACAGTTTAATTTAAGTTAATTTAATTAAATTAATTACATAATTTTAAAACGGACAGTTTTGGAATGTAAAGAGCAGTAAAAAAAAAAAATATGCAATGCACAAAAAATATGAAAATAAGTTTAATGCTATATACTTTGGAATAAATGAGACGATGTTATATTGATCAGTGGAATATATTTTTCAAAAGATGATACAAACTTCGAATAATTTATTAATTGATCTAATCTGAGCTCTGAAGACGAGACGTGGATTTCGAAAGCGTTCAGCTTTAACCAATGAAGAAATAAAAGGGTTATTTGAAGTTTTCAATTACAAAGAAATAAATCCTATGGTCTAAGTCATTTTTACAAATTCAGACTTTATTGGTCAGGCACACCAACTGGACTCATAATCTTGAAATTTGGCATAGATCAAGAAGTTCTGAAGGTTTTGGTATAAACTCTAATAGATATCTAGATTTATAATAGTTATATAATGTATTTTAAAGTAACTTAATGCCTTTATTTATATAAAATAACAATTTTTATCTGCCAAGGAATATACCCTCATTCAAGGACATTAGAGCTAGAGGTAACTTACTTGTCTTGCCGAATAAATATTTTAAAGTCTAAAAATAAACATTTGGAAATAATAAATAATGTAATAAAAANAAAAAAAAAAGACCACTCATCAACTAAAAAAAAATACCCAAATTTTTCACTATAGTAATTTTTTTTCAAACTTTGAATTAATTTTTCATATGAGTTTGCTAATGTTAATTCTTTTGAAGAATGTAATACCTTTTAAAAACTATTTTCTAAGAAAGTTAGTGTGCTGTCATAGTCATTTTTTTTTCAAACTTTGAATTAATTTTACATATATGTTTGCTAATGTTAATTCTTTTGAAGAATTTAATACCTTTTAAAAACTATTTTCTAAGAAAGTTAGTGTGTTGTCATTGCAATATTTCTCTCATCCTTACAAATATATGATAATGCTTTCAAAATTTTCTTGTTATTTCTCTAATGGAAGAATACAATATTAAATAAACAGTCCATTTTGCAAGAGCTGCATAAATTAACTTATTATAAAATTACTCAGCAAGGTAGTTAATGAATACTTGTATTTAAACTTTCAATATCGTATAAAGCCCACATCTATTGCTTGATCAATAATAATAAACTATGAAAACAACTTTATAGTTTTATACAATTAATGAGAGGGAATAGAATAAAAAAATCTATCTGTCCCAGCCAGGACTCGAACATGGATCTTTCTGCTTTCCGGGCCGGTAACACGCAAGAAGTCACAATCAGTTGTTTGTGATATGTCAAGTCACTTTTTAAGAGGAAAAATAAATATTCATTTCGCTATTTACCAAAACTGACCTATAGGGGTAGAGGTTTGCATTATTTTAGAAGTTATAGAGGATTTCGATAAGTTTCCCAAATTTATCTAAATATGTATAACAACAATTTTTATATACAATAAATGCAAGGGAATAGAATAAAAAAAATCTTACTACCTCAGCCAGGACTCGAACCCGGATCTCCTGCTTGCCGGGCTGGAATGCTACCAATTACATCACCGAGGCTAGACAGATGATTCATTATATTCCTCACACTCTATTTGTATTCTATTCCTTTGCATTTATTGAATAAAATTAATGTGAGATTAAATACCGCAATAAATACAATATTTTTATATTTCCCTTTACTGTTACAGTTTGCGGAGACTACGAAAGCACACCTGTCTTGCAGTCTCTGTCCCCAGGAGCACTTGCTAGTCTTGCGGGATAAGCCTACATAAAATAAAATTCAGAAATTCCAGTAGGTTATCCTTACAATAAAAGTACTCTAAAATTAATTTTCTTTAATCAATTATTAAATGTTATGTTTTTGATTTTCTAGTATTCCTTCCTAAATACCGTTTCCTATGATGAAACAAATAATATAGTTAAGCATTAATACAGACTTGTATCAGGGCAAACAACGAAGATTGCTTATAAAGTTTTATTATTTATGTTCACTAAATTTCTTGTTACAAGGTTGACCAAAATTACTCTCATCAGAATTTGTGCAGATTTTCTTTAAGGAAATCAAGCTGTACCATGACAACATATTTGAATCTTTTTTGCATCACTTCAATGATTTTTCTTGAGAGAAACTAAAGTGTGGTCCGTTCAAATTATAATTTCATCTTATATATAAATATTAAGCCGATATTAAAATGAAAAAGGAATTTCCATTAAAAAAGTATGAATATATTTTTTCAAATATAGTCCAGGTATATCGATCCTTAATAGTTTTCCAATATTTCTTTCTTTAATTTTCGATACTATGAATAAAGTCTGCAATTTTCTAAATACCTACATCAAAATTATAATTCCTAAATCATTATAGGCAGCATTTTTATGCAGTGACTGATGAACCTACGCATGCTATAGAAATCATTGTGTACAAGATACGTATATTTTGTATTTTTGTGGAATCTCGCAAGTAATTTACTGAGCGAATCGAACAGATGTCCTGTATCGATAGGCGTTCAATAGGGATATAGTCTCAAGTAAGTATTGATTTGAATAAGTATGTCTTTTTTTATTATTTATGCATGTCGCTTTATTGACAAGATGTTTGATTTTATCTTTGTGCAATATAGATAAGAGCTTTACATCAAAATTATAATTCATAAATTATCATTAAAATAGGAATTGTAAGTTTATGAAGATTGGGTTTGCCTAGATTTAGGCAGCATTTTTCTGCAGTGAGTGATGAACCTACGCATACTATACAAATCATCTTATTGTATTTCGTGATTAATGATTAATTAGTGCAGTAGTCTCGATGAAGCTGATTCTTGAAGTTTATATTCTTATCAATAAACTATCTACGAATACATTTTCACTTAGGAGCTAAGATGTCATGGTATTTCTAATTGTGCGTATCTCTTTGTTGGGTCTCCATTTATCTCTTTGTTTTTTTTTTTTTTTTTGTTTTTTTTTTTGTTATTTTTTGGAATCCCACAAGTAATTCACTGAGCGAATCAATTCAATATCAATTGGCGTTTAATGGGGATAAAGTGTCAAAGATGTATCGATTTGAATATACATATCATTTTTATTTATTTATGTATGCCGCTTTTTTGAAAAGGTGGTTGATTTTATCTTTGTGCAATATAGATAAGAGCTTTACTGTTTGTTCTTTCTCTTTAAACTGCTAATTATGGCAAATTGCACATTTGTAAATATTGATTTACCTGAGTAATTATTATTATTATTATAGTGGAGGTCATGTATGAAAAGGTGTGTATACTTCATAGGAGTCATTGTCATACACATTGTTTGCAATCAGTTATAAGAGATAAGTGGATTTATAAATCATTGTGTATTTATTAAGTGACATACTATGATTCAATCAGCGCTTCAAAGAAGTAATAATGTTCTGAAATGCTTAATATGGTGTTTCAGGATTACTGAGAGGTAAAAGTTCCTCTAAATACAACAACAAATATGATAAAAGATGTTGTTTTTAAAGCAGCTTTTAAGGGGACCAAAAACCTGAGGTCCATTAGTGTAGCAGTCTCAATGTTATAATTATTTAAAATTTTTAACCTTAATTTAACTCTTTTGGAATGTTCTAAATATTTAATTATGTATATCATAAAGAAAGGCTCAACCTAAATTTAAAATTTTATTAATATCAGTTTAATTTTTCTAATTTTAATACTGTTGGGCTCTCAATAAAAGAGTATAACAAACACTTTACAATTGCATTTGTTTAACTCCCACCTCAAAACACAAATCATTTATATAACGATGCTTTAGTCGAAATGACTAATCCTAGTAGATTAGGCGAAACAAGGACCAAAGATGGACCAAGCTCATATGAAATTAGGCACATCAACAGAATCCAAAATTTCACCATATTTGCTTGAGTTGTTTTTCTTTTAAATGCCATGTAAAGTACAAAGGAGAAATACATATAATATGCATAGGTCTATCATATTGTTAGACAATGTGCATTTTTATTTATTTATTTAAATTCCAAATTGTCAGTTAGGATACTTATATGCTGTGTGACAAATTTTCATACACATTTTGAATGTGCTACAAAAAACTAGTTTCCCTCCAAAAATATGAAATATTAAAAATTTAAAAACATTCTTTAAATGATGACAGCAGGCACTATTGTGATATTGCAAAAATTCAGCTGATTTGTGTAATGTGTATTAATAAATTAATGAATTTACTCATTAGTTTAATTCAAATTTTATAATGTTTTTATGGGAAAAATTAAGTATATATATAGACAGGCAAACACTTACACACACCAAGTCGGCAATTATCATTAATATCTTGTTACTTTTGACAAACAAATCATCTTTCATTACTCTCTTATTCTTCACAGTAGATGCTAATGACATGATCTGGTAGAAATATTATATAGGCATCTGCTTCATTCCTTATATAGCCTCTAACACCCACAGTTTAAAATAAAATAATAGGTACTTAGTTATATTTCTCTAACTACTGGATGAATTGTCCTTAAGATTAAAGTCAATCAAGAAGAAAAGGAAATTTAGAGAAAGGCCTAAGTGAATAATTGGCAATACCTCCATTAATAATAATGTTATGTAGAACAAATTATGGAATGTAACAAGTATGAAATGACATTTTTTTTAAATGTATATAAAATTTCTAAGAAAATACTTATTGAGAAGAAAGTATGAATCTAGAGAGATTAAGCTCTCTCAGCCCCCTCTCCGCCTAGTTGTACCACTGGTTGACCATACAGAGGACACTCTCAGTTGTTCATTTCTTTACATGTTTCATGATATGGGAAGTCAGCTTATTTTGAGGAGCTCTATCACAACAAAAAAACTTTTTTAAACCCAATCATGTATTTTAAAATGATCGAAAACATATATAATTAAAACTTAGAACAATGAATTATTACCTAAATTATTTATGGAGTGTGAATGATGCATCTATTGTCAACAAATGCCACACTTGCTGTCTCTGTGACAAGAGGCAAATATCTCGTCTCTCGTGTGTGGCATGCCTTGCTTTGCTTGCCTGTCCATCATTTCATCTAAAATGTGATATAAAAATTTATTAAACTTTCTGCTATATCCTGTTACTCATTCTGGTTTGTTAGTCACTTCATCACTTTAGATCCACTTTGATTTAGTAAACATTCATATTATTAAAAAAAAAATTAATATCTTATCCTTAAAACACATTGTTTGGTTTATGCCCAATTTAATAAGGGCGAGAAAGTGTTTAATTTTTGTTATTAAACAGTTATTAAAATGAAAAAAGAATTTCCATTAAAAAAATAATATAATTTTTAAATGTAGTTTGAACCCTTAATAGTTTTCCAATATTTATTAATTATTGTTTAATTTTCGATACATACATATAAGACAGAAGTCTGCAGTTTTCTAAATACTTACATCAAAATTATTATTCCTTAATTATTATTCAAATAGGAAATGTAATGGCCATTCAGAGTGGATATAGTGTCAACTGAGTATTGATTTGAATATGCACATATTTTATTTTATTTATGCATGTCCCTTTATTGACAAGATGTTTGATTTTATCTTTGTTCAATATAGATAAAAGCTGAACTGTTTGTTCTTCCTCATTAAACTGCTAATTAAGGCAAATCGCATATTTATAAATATTGATTTACTTCGAGTAATTATCAGTGGAGGTCATGTATGAGGAACTCTATTTACTTCATAGAAGTCTTTGTCATATACTTAGTTTGTAATCAATAATAAGAGACACGTGGATTTATATATCATTGTGTATCCATTAAGTGACATACTATGATTGGATCAGTGCTTCAAAGAAGTAATAATGTCCTTAAATGCTTAATATGGTATTTACTGAGAGTTAAAATTTTCTCCTTTGTTAATATGTATATTTCATTTTATAGGACTACCTCATTCCTGAGTTTCTCAGTTCATAAAAATTTGTATTTCAGCTTTCTATCGCATCCACTACACTTATAGGAATGATAAATCCATTTCTCTCAAAATAAATGCTTTTAGTTATACATAAAGTTCACTAAACATCCTTTATCTGTTAAGAATAACAAATGAAAGACATAAGCAACAGAAAGAAAGAGGCCTTTTTTCCCAATAATAAAATAAGAATTAATATAAGGGTCTATGGTATTGT